>JARJLF010000347.1:0-223662 GCA_029378395.1 Mycena leptocephala
GTTCCAATTACGTTGGCAACTTCGACGCTAGTTAGCCGGATTTTGCCATGGAATCCTACCAGGCCCCCGGTCACTCACCCATAACTAGCTCCGCTGTAAGGTAAATCAACGCCTCAAAATCGCTGTTTTCCGCTCTGTCCTGTAAGGTAAATCAACGGGTTAGACTGGGAACCAGCTCCGTCGTAAGGTAAATCGGGCTGCGCCCGAGAATTTTTTTTTGAAAAGGGTATGGTTGGGCTCTGGGACTGGGCTCTGGGCTGCCCACTGTGGCCACGACCGCACGGAAGGTGAAATGGAGAGGGACAGCCAGGAGAAGAGCAGGGAAGCGAAAAATGCGGGAAAAAACGAATTTTAGTGGTTTTCTTTGGTCGAAATCAGCTCCGCCGTAAGGTAAATCAACGCCCAAAAGCCCGAAAAATGTAAGGTAAATCAACGAAAAATTTGGACTTTTGGCGGAGCTAGTTATGGGTGAGTGACCGGGGGCCTATCCTACCTACCTCCCGGATACTGATGCCGCGGCTCAGAAACACGGCGTCTTCGCTTGGATCATTACGTGTTCGCAAGGATCTCGAAGCGGAAGGACACTTACGGAATCGAATCACTAATTCCATTTCCGGCAATGTGGAGCAGCAGGGCGGGAGCACCGTGGTTGAAGTTTGTTGCGGGTGCGCGGATGCCGAGATACTTGCCGAGGCAAGAATCAGGACCCCAGATGGACAGATCTTGAATTCGGGGAGACCGCTCTTGCGTCCGGAGGAACGAAATCACCATCTTATTACGCCTGTCTGTCCGAAGCCTTTTTAAACTCCACTTTTTAATCTGTCATTCCGGCAGCTCTCTGCCGGACCTCCCCTAAAGTCCTCAAGACCTTCACCATCTTTATAAAATTACGCCTGTCTGTCCGAAGCCTTTTTAAACTCCACTTTTTAATCTGTCATTCCGGCAGCTCTCTGCCGGACCTCCCTAAAGTCCTCAACACCTATTTATTGATGTCCCTCGCTGCTTTCATATGCATCAGTCTTTTCGCTCGCTTAGGAACTTAGGAAGGGGATGCGAGACCGCGAAGCGGCCGAGCAGCCGCTTGTATTGCTGAATATTACACGCCCAGAAACGTATTTTGTTCCGTGCACAGTACATGCGGATACTTCTAACATCGCAGCGCCAGTCCGGAACCTACTAATAGTACTGCGGCCTTGATTTCCAAATAGTTTTGTCCTTTGGGCTGACCGAACTCAGAGCTCAGATTGCCTGGTTCGAGAATGGAAGCACGCATCTTCTCTTCCCTGGTACCCGACATCGATAAATCGGATTCATCTAGGGTGTCGAGCAAAAATAGAATATCATTCTTTTCATGCCGATGTGGGTCCAAGTGTTGAAATAAGCCCCAGGGGTACGAGCGTCACAAGAGTAAGAGGCCAACGATGGGGAATTTCGTTGTAATCCGGTAGCGTACATCCTTGTAACACTACTTTATACTGTGCAACATTATCTAGGCTGTGTCTACCCAGAATAAAGCTATGTCATATAACAGCACAGCAGTTAATCTGAGCGAGTAACTCTGACTATCTTCAACACTGATGCAACAGCATTATTACAGCAAATTAACACCCAAACATGTCGAGCTCGCAACAGCTCGCACAGCTGTATGGCACAGCCAAACACTAAGTTTAGTCACAGAGTACCGGCGGAACTCGTGTACTGCACGTGTTGCGCATGAAGTTGATCTTCATTTGAATTCGTTAAAAATTGTCTAGGTCGTTGATCGCAAGTCTAGAGTTCCCCACCCAGCGTCGGGCATGCGTCCGGTTCTCATTTAATGTCTATAGCTCGCCGCAAATCGCCCAAATAAAATTTCGCCAGGTACCACCCTCTCAATCCACTCGAAGTGAAAAACAATGCAGTTACTGTCTTCTCTCGCTCTCCTCCTCATCGGCGCCAATGCCCTTGTGGTCCCCGACTTCACCGGACGCCCTCACGGTATCCGCGCCGCTAAACCCAACGGTATCCCGGTCATCCAGGAGCGCTGCATCTGGCGCAAGGTCGGCAACGAAACTATCTGTGGCGGAGCAGACTGTCTTTGATTAAGATCCAGTGTACATGGTTCCGTCCTCCGGCCGTCTTGCTCAAATCTGCTTTGCTAACCTGGTTCACGTCTAGCGCTTTAAGTCGTTGATCCACAGCATGAATATAATTTTGTCGTTCGTTCAAACCATCCACTGAGGACTGGGCATTGAATTCCAAAGAGGTTGGCGGATAAATGTCAATGAAATACTTTTGGCCAAAGGACCGGACTCGAAAGTGCGATGTTCGAGAAACTTTGGTATACAGTCAGATAGTTCACAATGCATGAGGTCATAATGCATAATGCTCATAATGCATTGGATTTGGTGTTCCACCAACTCGGTAGGCTGGTGTTTTATGCATTCTCCTCACAACGCATAATGCATAGAGTTTGGGCTCAGATTTATGCATTTTTGGGGGAAATGATGCACTATTTTCGGGACAAATAAGGTGATTCTCTACCTAAATTTTCTCTTTTTACCCAAAGAATCCACCATCACCTTCTTTAGGATGAAATTCATTCTACTCGGCTCTTTTTGTCAAGATTTTTGCCATTTTGAGATGATTATGAAAAATTGGTACTATTGGATAATTTCTTTCAACAAATGAAACTTGCATATCAACCATTCATCGTGCATCTGATGGACTTACACGTGCATTTATATAGCAATCTTGCTTGAAAACTGCCAGAATGGTGAGTTTGTCACGCATGTCACGCAGATGTGACAACCCTCGCAATGCATATTGCTCATAATGCATAGGGTTTAGGTGTCCACCGACGCTATGCATTATGAGCTATCCGACTGTAGTATTACGACGACACACGCAGAACCATGCGACCAGGGAGTATCGTCTCATTCACACTTTGAGTGCCGCTGCGAGATGCTAGGATCAGTCAGAATCTGAGCTTCGTGAGCGTGCAGTGAAAACCCACCAGAAGTGCATCCGCAAGGGCGTTATTTCTCCTCCATACTTTCTCCAACCCTCCACCCATCCCCGACTCACGCGGCAAAATACTCCGGCCGGTCGACAACAGGGATTGGGGCGGGCAGCTCAAGGGACGCGACGCTGCTGCGCTTGCGGCGGGGGAGGTTTCCCGCAGTGGGACCAATGTGGCCCTTCGCGGGAAGGTTGGGGAACGCGGGGGCGAAAGAGATGAACAGATTAAAGCCGCAACGTTCGCGGAGGGTGCGCAGCCTGGGCATTGACAGGCCAGACGTCGGCGAGGAGGTAGAAACGGGCTGGCAGGCCCCGAAAGGCGTGGTGAATACGACGGTCTGGATGTACGACATGATAGGTTTCTGGAGAACCCGTTAGCTGATGAAGTAGGAAGCAGGATAAATTGAGAGACGCACGGTTACTTTGAAATGAAGGATTCTTGTGAAATTCGATGGGTGTGATTGTTTTGGAAGGCGTGAATTTATATATTCAGGAATAGGGGGTAAGACATTCTTTGTATCCGCGGTTTCACTGTTCCGCACACCGAGACGGCACTAGACTCCAAGCACAGCCTATGGGAGTCGATCTCTTCCGAGCCTGAGGACATCCCAACATTCCCTCCATCCGCTCCAGATTTACACGTGATAAAGAGTGAACCAAGTAAATGCTGCGCGACGCGTTGAGGTCACGTGCTGGGAAATCACGCAACCAGCACGCGACATCTCTTGTTCCTTCCTTCTTCCCTCTTTCACTACAGCCTCTATGAGCTCTCTGGCAACGGTGAACGAGCTGTTGGCTGGAAGCGTCGGTGGGGCCGCGCAGGTCCTCGTCGGACAGCCGCTGGACACCGTGAAGACGCGCGCACAGATTGCTCCAAGTTTGTTCCTTTTTCTACGTAATCCAGCGTGAAGGAACGGCTAAAACGCTATTCCGTGTTAGAGGGTATGTTTGTAAGTGGATTGTCCTTTCAGGAGCGTTTTATCAGGTCTAAATGCGCGCAGAAAGGGCCCATGGATATCTTAATGCAGACCGTGCGCAAGGAGGGCTTCTTCGCGCTCTACAAGGGTAAGTCGGGCCGAGGAATTGAAGAAATTGACAACGGTGTTTAATGGGGACCGATAGGTATGGCGAGCCCCCTCCTTGGAATTGCAGGTGTCAACTCGCTTCTCTTTGCTTCGTACGGCGTATCGAGGCGGATAATATCGCCGTTCCCGCTGTCACTCCCCGAGATCGCGCTGGCGGGCAGCATGGCGGGCGCCGCTAACGCGATCCTCGCCAGCCCAGGTACTATATTTTCCACCGTCCTTTTCAATTACTCATCGAACGAATACAGTGGAGATGTTCAAAGTGCGTATGCAAGGGCAGTACGGGGACAAGTCCGATAAGCGCCTGCGAGTGGTCGCGCGAGAGATGTGGGCCGAGTGGGGCTTCCGTAAGGGCGTAATGCGCGGGTACTGGGTAAATCGAATTCGTCAATTTCTTCGTGATTCTGATTTGGCGTCGGTTTCTTTAGGTGACCGTCGCGCGTGAGATACCTGCCTACGCTGGGTGCGTGTTTGCCTTAGCTTTTCGAACGGGACCAAGGTTTGGCTAACTATTGGGATCTAGATTTTACACAGGGAGGCGCTGTTGGTATAATTATCTTGTGTGGTAAAGCTAACGAGTCCACAGCATATGAATTCTCCAAACGGAAATTCAGCGC
Source organism: Mycena leptocephala (assembly GCA_029378395.1). Lineage (NCBI taxonomy): Eukaryota > Fungi > Basidiomycota > Agaricomycetes > Agaricales > Mycenaceae > Mycena > Mycena leptocephala. The sequence continues at coordinate 4,703 of JARJLF010000347.1, forward strand.
CAAATATGGCGACCAGCTTCCCGTGTGGACGCTCTTGGCGAGTGGCTCGACCGGCGGGGTGCGTCTGGCCCTCTATATTCACGCCCAGTCGGCTCTCGTCATGAGATTTGACCTGCGTTACTCCAGATTGCCTACTGGCTATCATGCTACCCACTCGGTGCGTCCTCCTAAGTAGAATAAATTCGCGGAATATCTGAATCTGAATTCCACTGCGCCTGTCATCTTTATCTGTGACACAGACGTCATTAAGTCGCGCATCCAGCTGAGGACACACCGCCAACGGGGACGCCCGTCCAGTATATCGCGCGCGAGGTTAGGATGATCCTGGCCGAATCTGGAGTGTAGGTATATTTTCTTCATCTCGATTTCTTTCACTCCTCTCCGTTGTCATTCATCTCATTATACTTATACGCTTCCCCGTCTCTCCTTTATCTTGCACTCTGGCTGACTGACACATACGCTAACACAGTGCCGGCCTTTTCCGTGGGCTATCACCATCTCGTGAGTGCTTGACTTCATCTATATTTCCTCCGATGCTTACTTGTTGCTTAGTATTGCGAAGGTGAACGAATTTGACTATTTGCCCCCGGGCCAGGCGACCCAAATATTTTCATGTGATGTGAAACTGAAACTTTCGTCGATGATACAGTATCCCAGCTGCGGCGAGCACGTTTGCAGCGTTTGAGATTACACGGGGTGCGTCTCGTTTCTCCTTCAAACCTGTAATGCATGCTTATATTCGCCCAGAATGGTTGGCGGGGGTGACTGGGGTTTGATCAATTTCCCTGTCTACGTACAACAGTAATACTCTTCTATCGGCGGAATCCTTGAACCCATTTAGATCAAAGACACAAACATTGCATCCGAAATGAGTCAAATGACTCCCGTTGCAAAACACAGCCAACGCCAAACACCACGCAAGAATATGGTCCGTGCGCGGTACCTGCGCACAACAACATGGTCCGTGCACCGCTCTGCGCTATAAGATCTCATGCATACCATCGAGGACCCCACTTACCTTGATGGCATGGACCCCTTCACTACCCGGGTCCATGGACCGCGGGCACACTCCATCGCACGGCGACCACGTCCATACCGAGCGTGCCCGCGGCTTGGGCGGGCTTCGGCCCGTCCACTATTTGAATCTTTTCCTGTCCTGCCATGGCCACTCGGCTAGGCAGGCCTTTCTTTCCGCTCCAACGACGGGCTAACCCTAACCCGAGCAAAATCCACAACATTTCGATTTGATCGGCGTTCAGACTTGGCGTTGGGTGAGCGATATGAGGTGCGGCGTGGACTAGCTACTCCTCTCATTGTGCCTCTGCGTTTTATCATTTTGCTGAAGCCGTGGAATCGGATCGCAACTTGATGCCGTGAGCCCGTCCGTAAAGGAACTGTGACAAATTATCGAGCGTCTGGATTCTCTGCATCCCGATGGACTGCCGCCCTCTATAGCCCGTTCGTTTGCACTGTCTTCCACTTGAAGTGGGTTAAAATTGTCCCAGATACTGAAGAGGGTGAGCATGCAGACTCTGGTCGTTCCTCATAGATTATTAAGTCCGGCTGGATGTGCAGTGCAGCCAATATGCAGCATATATTGAACTTGACGTAGAAACTGCCCCTGAATAACATTCTGTGCGAGACCGTACATGTTTGCGACTGTTCGAAAACATATAGTTGTATTGAAAGCTCACATTTCATGTCTCGCTTGCAGCGCATATATCTGGGTCAATTGGTGCGGCTCATCTGACTCGGAAAACGTGAAACTTGAACATGTCTTTCAGCTTCCTCCAGGATGACTGATCGGTTTGGCTTCACGGTAAGGTGAGTGAGCCGCGCAAAGTATTCCTATCATTAGTGTCAACACTCAGATCCCGGATCACCATATTTTATCAAAACTACGGAGATGTATTTTCCACATCTCATTTTCTCACTCACGGAAATTTCCGGGCGGATCACTCCGGTGTTTACACGTGTGATGCGCAAGGCTTGTCCCTTACATCCATCTCAAGTCCTCGACGCGTTCAAATGGCGGCAGTACGTGGAACATACTCTTAGACGTGGAATTGACGATCCTACAGCCAATTACCTGGTATGGCCCGGACGGGAACGTCAAAAACTTGCCCCCAGCACTCGACGAATTTGTGCACGGCGAGAACGCGTACTCCCTCGCCCATATGGAGCTCAAACCCACCACCTGGGAGGACTGCACCGAGTACTTTGATGCCGCACTATCCAAAAAGAACGGGATCCGGAAGATCGAGAAGGAGAATCAATATTGGTGCTGGATCTTGCCACTCACAGTCGAGGGCGGTGAGGCCAAGCTGATTGCGATAACGAGCGTGCAAAAGCTTCGCATACCATTTCCTATTGAAAGTGGTATGTATTACGGTTGATCGCACTGAGTGTTTTGATAAATGACGTCCACAGGAAAGGGATCGACGCTTCCAGCGTATGGCGCCCCGCCGACACTCTTCAACCCCGACCGCCAGGTGGTCGATCCTTCTCTCACTGGCTCCTCACTGCCCATGGTCACCGGCGTCACTATCGTCAAAAGCCTTGCGGAAACGGTGGTGGGCGGTTGGATCAGCTACTGGAAGGGCAACGGGAAGGATATGGACGAAGACTGCTTCTAGATAGTCCTCGCTCGATCGTGATGCGGATACTTCCTATTGATTCCTCTCTGAAATTCGATGCACCTTCAGATTTTTGAAGCGCCGTCTGTGCCTTGGTGTCCTCTGAGTTTTCCTTGATGGCGGCGGACGGTTTCTACGAGTTGAGCCCACTGCATTCCTTCATTCAGAACCGGTGCGAAGTTCGGCTCACCTTTTTGTCGTCTTTTCTGACCGCTTTTTTATGGATAGCGCAGTTCTTATTGACTACTATTCACTCAGATGTTCCGTCGAAATCTCTCAAAATTTGAATCGATGTCTTCAACTTCGAAGTTGGATTTTTTTGGGTCCCGTTGAAACAGAAGGCCCTAAATTTCAAAATTTTGAGGCCAAATTGAGGGATGAAAACAAGCGTTGCTTGCCGCCGGGGACTCCCGCTGTCCAGTTCGGTGTCAGATGATGTGGCTCTTGGCCAGCTTTTGTCTCTTCCATCGCGACCTCGACGTGTTAACTTCTACTGGCTGCAGTACGCCCAGCATAGGACTATCCTCTATACAGTTGCTAACCTGGTATAACCGCGACGGAAAGGTCAGGTCAAGCCCACGTCGATCGACCAATTTGTATTGGCCAAACTTGGATACTCCAGGTCCAGGATCATCGCCCGAAGGCAGTAATGGTCAACATCCGCGGGCCAGGTAGGGTTGATGAGGTTTCACATACTATTTTGTCCTCATTATGTACCGCATTGTATGCATCCGCTTCGGTCTGAATAACACCGCGCACCCTCGGCGGCTCCTTCGTCTCCTTTCACCTCTGCCCAACTATTACCGGTCAGACAATGCAGATCTTCCACTTCTCCCCATTCCTCGCAGTCATTCTCGCGCGCTCCTTCGGCACCAATGCCGTCGTGATCCCCGCCCACACCAGTGAAACCCTAGCACAGCGCTCCACCGAATCCCTCGACCTCACACCGGACTGGAGCATTAATTGGGATCTCACCAGCATCAAACCAACAGTGAGCCTAGTCTCTTATACACAGACACTACAACAAAATTTGAGCTCGTACCTCGCTTGTTTGTACAGTTAGCCCTGAGTCCGGCTTGATCAATCTCCATATTCGTGTACGCTACAGCACCCGAGTCCCCGTTGCTCGTGCATTTCATGATCGCCCCCAAAAAAGTGTCATGGTTAAACGTTTAAACCGCAGTCGAACTCGGGGTGCGCGATCAAACGTAAGACGTCTACTACCTCTTCCCACGGTGTACGCAAAACGTAAAAATGCGATTCCACGCAACTCCCGAACACACGCTGCCATACGTAGAAATCAAGACGAACAGCACTGTCGCTATACTCCGGGTTCACCTGAAAACGTATATTCCTGACCTTTCTTGCCGCAGGCGCATTCAGGTCTTCTCAAGTGCTTGAATTTATTGGATAGTTCGAGCGCAAGAATACTATTCATAAACGGTTTAACCGGGTTATTAAACGTAGGTCACCGTTCCGTAAACTTGGTATTTGTAGTAGTTAGGTAGGTAGGATAACGCGTGCTGGAAGGAATCCCACTCAATACGTAGGAACACCGTTAACACCATGTGATTGACCCCGGCCGCACCTGGTGCCCCGTTGGTGAATGAAAAAAATACTACATGCGGCAATTGCGTATTAATACGGCAGTCATGCCTTGCCAAGCCGCACCAGCCACCTCGGACTACGAAAGAACTGGCATCAGATGATACGCTCGTTCTCAGGTGCGAGCGCATCCGTTAGTACCTCCCGAAGAATATCTGCATGTGCTGCATCTATCACTGGTTTTGCGGGCTGCGGATTCTCAATGATTGAAAGAGTCTTTCATTTTTACGCCGGCGTTGGTCGGAATCAGCGAGGAATCTTGCTCCTTAAGTGCTAACTTAGCGCTATACATTAATGACTGGCCTGACGGCAACTTGAAATGCTTCTAGCTTCTGAGCTGACTCACTCACTGGCTTCATCAGCCTGTCCATCCTGGTTATATATACCTTGACTTGGCCGGCTCGCATCACCAAAAGCATGTGCTCTTCCCTTTTCTCATACTGTCCCTCGTATGTTCAGCTCAGTGTGCAACCCTCCTGAGGGGCGGTACATTCATCACTTACTCCGAGAGCACCTCCAATCTGGAGATCATCACCGATGGAGCCATGCTCTTCGACGACACAATTATGGCAATCTCGAAGACGATTGATGGGCTGGATTCTCATTTAAACGACAGCAACGTAAAGACCGTTAACACGACAGGAAAGATCATATCTCCTGGGTTCATTGATACGCATCGGCATACCTGGTTGGGTTTGAATCCGCCTCTTAAACTGACCATACTAATGGGTCCCCCAGGCAAACGGCTATGCGAACTCTAGGACCAAACGTCCAATTGGAGAACTACGCCTGGCTGTCTGTTTCTGCTTCTGTTATTTTTTTGTCAAATTCACGTGTGTGTTTACAATTCACAGATTTGGGAAGACTGGCCCTGCGCCGCTCATTCTATCTCCGGATGACATATATATCGCCTCTCTCATGGGCACTCTGGAAGCTCTCAACGCCGGCGTGACTACCAGCCTCGACTTCGCCCATATGACCTGGACACGGGCGCATGCAGAGGCTGGACTACAAGGCGTGAAGGATAGTGGCGCCAGGGTCTGGTGGTGCTATAATGTTGGACCCGTCCTGGTTAATGGAGATCCGTACACGGGTAAGCTGAGTTGGTGCACTTGTGACCCTGTTCATGCCGGATGCAGTGAACAATAGCGCTCCGGTGGATCAGCTTGCCCATATTAGGGAGCTCGCGAAGGACAGCCCGTTCAATGGGGGACTCGTAACCCTCGGTATCTCCGCTGATCCCCTGACGGCTGAGATCGTGGAAACGGCACAGTTTGTCTGTCCCTGCAGTACCGGTATTTCCCTGACATACGGCCAGGAATATTTCCGTGAATGTTTTGACTGCACACTATGTGGGAGGGTCGTTCGGTGAGCCTCGTCGCTTTGCCACACTATATAGTGTTTATGAAGAGCCCGAAAGGCGGGGACGGTGTGATAAGTGCAGTTAACAATCTTACGCCGGACCACCCTACGTTGAACTCAAGCCTCGCATTCGTCTTTGCTCACTCATCCTCGCTCAATCCGACGGAAGCCCGTCTCCTGAGAGAATTCGACCAGTATGTTAGTATCACGCCGGAGAGCGAGATGCATTATGGGCATGGTCATCGATCTTCATATCTCGTGCGTTTCCTCCTTCTGACCCTCTGGGATTTAATAAAATAATAATTTAGATCCAAGATCAAGCCGCTCTCGGGGTTGACACCCACTTCACCTTTTCGATCGACATCATTGGACAAATGAGGATGTGGCTCCAATCGACGCGATTAGGACTCTATCAGGAGACATTGGACCGGTTCAAGATTCCATCCAACACGCCGATGACAGTACGGCAAGCCTTCCTTCTCGGAACACGCAACGGGGGTCTTGCGCTCAAAAGGCCAGACCTCGGCGTTCTGAGAGAGGGAGCGATCGCCGACGTCCTGGTGTTCTCGACGGATGCGATTGGGTTAGTGGGCTGGAGTGATCCGGTCGCAGCAATTGTTTTGCATTCGAACGTTGCCGACATCGAGGACATTTATGTCGGTGGACAGGTGGTCAAACAAGGCGGGAAATTGGTCGTTAATTGGGTGGGTAAGGGATATGGAGAAAGACTGAAGGAGAGCGCAACCAAGTTCCGGGATGCGCTAGCGAGGACGAATATCAGCACGTTTGAGGCCGGAGTTAAAGGGTCCCGGTCATTGACGGACCAAGATTTCCAGGATCCGTTCATGGTTGATGTTACTGTTGGTGGCAGTACAGGATTCTAAAATATCGAAAGGTGAATTGAAATAGGAGGATGGTTTTGGCGCACAATTATCGAGAAAAATATGTAGCGCTCCCGATGCAGAGCTTGTAACTGTTGAGATTATACGAAATGGTTGTTGGTTAGAACCAGCAGACGGTTTTCTGAGACACTCAGTATGAGTCACTAATTTACGAGTCAAGAAAGAGAACATAATAGAATATCGGGGAACATATGGCGCTGTCCGAGTTCCCCGATGCTTTCTGGGCTATTGTCAACACTAACTGGTGAACATAAAAAAATAAAATGCCCATCGCTCGCTAATAAATCTCTACTACCTCTGCTGAGTCTATACTATCAAGGATGGTTTCGACCTCATTGACAATGCATTCTCCGTCGCGGCACACCGGCTCCTCGCAAGTTCAGCGAGTGCGTCGTGACGCTGCGAGCTGTTCAAGTTCGTATACGGATTTTGCTGCCTTCATGAACCTGCATGACCTATTTGACGTTGAAATACTGACTGAAGTTCTCCTTAGATTCGCGAATCGACGATACCGCGACCAGGCAGTATTTATCTGATCTTTGGTTTTAATACCACTGCGCGGCATCAGCGGCTCCATTGCCATGTCCCTTCACATCTGGCTACCCGCGCAACAGTGCAGAAAATGCAGTCAGTCTTCTCCTCTTATCTTCCTCTTCTTTTCTCATACTCTCTTCCGCAAGCTGCTGGGAGCTGTATTCTGCTGTCAATTATGCCGCTGATCAATCACTTGACATGGCGCTCAAAGCCGCCCTACTTCTTATCAGTACTATCCAATATCGAAATCCTAGTCCAGCGCTCCAAAGAGGGGTGTCCTGCGATTTAGGTTTTGACGCCGAAGTACGTGCCGGAGTCTACCATGATCACCTCGAATTAATGTGCATGCGCATGTGGCCAGATTAAATTTACTTTGTCATGCTTTTAACCGCAACGTTGTGTGCGTGAGGCTCGAACGTAAGATATTTATCCACATCGGAAGGCGTATCAACCTCTTTATAAAATTACGTGTGTCCGTCTGAAGCCTTTTGAAACTCCGCCATCTCCGCTCAGCCATTATCTCGATGCCGGGCAGTCTGCCGGTCCAGCTCCGAGCGTATCTCAGCTTCTGGTCTGATTGGGAAGGCATACCGCAATTCGCCAGCCCCACAATCACCTCCCATCAACCTTCTATCTTCTGATCGGCTCGGGGCATGATTTATTTTCAGCGTTGATTAGCACAGTCAACATTGGCTTAACATGAAGCGGCCGAGCAGCCGCTTGTGCTTCTTAAAGAACTTTTGTCAATGGTTCCGTTTAGTTTACGGAAACCTTGTTTAGCTACTCTTGCGATCTACTCTACTCAATGTGGTAAACCTCTAAACCGCGTGACGCAAGCCCACAGCACCTAGCGCCCTTTTGGTGAATGAAAAGATACTGCATGAGGCAACAGCATATTAATATCGCAATTCGATGCCTTACGAAGTCCGCACAAACCGCACCGGGGCACGAAGAGAACTGGCATCATATCGTACAATGGTTCTCTGCTGGGATCACAGTAGTACTCGCGTCACTCAGTACCCCCGAGTAACATCTGCATTTGTGCTGCATTCAGACATGGTTTTCAAGCTGTAGCTCCTTCTCGATGATTGAAGAGTCTTCCAGGTTTACAGTTGAGGCTGCTAAATGCTAAGTGCTCCGTCAGTGCCATGTGGGTAAGAAGTAATGACATGCCGCTTCGGGCTTCCGAGCTGACTTACTCGTTGGCTTCATCAGCCTGCCAATCCTGGTTATATATACCTTGACTTGGCCGGCTCGCATCATCAAAAACACGTTCTCTTTCATCTCTGCATTACTGTCTCTGGTATGTTCAGCTCAATGTGCAACGCTACTCAGGGGTGGCACATTTATCACTTACTCGGAGAGCACCTCGAATCTGGAGATCATCACTGATGGAGCTATGCTCTTCAACGACACAATTATGGCAATCTCGAAGACCATTGATGGGCTGGATTCTCATTCAAACGACAGCCATGTAAAGACCGTTAACACGACAGGAAAGATCATATCTCCTGGGTTCATTGATACGCATCGACATACCTGGTTGGGTTTGAATCCGTCTCTTGAAACTGACCACACTCATGGTTTTCTCCAGGCAAACTGCTATGCGAACTCTAGGACCAAACATCCAATTGGAGAGCTACTCCTGGCTGTCTGTTTCTGTTTCTTTTTTCAAATTTACGTCGGTATTTACACTTCCTTCGTAATTACAGATTTGGAACGACTGGCCCGGCACCGCTCATTCTGTCTCCGGATGACATATATATCGCCTCTCTCATGGGCACTCTGGAAGCTCTCAACGCTGGCGTGACTACCAGTCTCGACTATGCACATATGACGTGGACAAGGGAGCATTCAGAGGCAGGACTTCAAGGCGTGAAGGATAGTGGCGCCAGAGTCTGGTGGTGCTATCATGTTGGACCCGTCATCAGTGGAGATCCATACACTGGTAAGCCCAGGTGGTTGGGACTTGTACCACTGTTTATATCGGATGCAGTGAACACTAGCGCTCCGGTGGATCAACTTGCCCATATTAGGGAGCTCGCAAAGGACAGCCCGTTCAATGGGGGACTCGTGACCCTCGGTATCTCCGCTGATCCCCTGACTGCTGAGATGGTGGAAACAGCACAGTGCGTCTGTTCATGACCACTAATGTTGCTCTGATAAGCTGTTAGGAATATTTCCGTGGATGTTTTGACGACACACGACGTAGGGGGGCCATTTGCCTGTAAGCCTTTGGTTCACCACAGTCTGTTGGGTCGATTAACGCGCCTAAAGTTGGGGAGAGTCAAATAAGTGCAGTTCACAATTTTACGCCGGACCACCCTGCGTTGAACTCAAGTCTCGCTTTTATTTTTGCTCACACATCCTCGCTCAATCCAACAGAAGCTCGTCTTTTGAGAGAATTCAATCAATATGTTAGTATCACGCCGGAGAGCGAGATGCATTATGGGCATGGTCATCGATCTTCATATCTCGTGCGCTTCCTCCTTCTGACCTTCTGGGATTGAATAACAAATAATTTAGATCCAAGATCAAGCCGCTCTCGGGGTTGACACCCACTTCACCTTTTCGATCGACATCATTGGACAAATGAGGATGTGGCTCCAATCGACGCGATTAGGACTCTATCAGGAGACACTGGACCGGTTCAAGATTCCATCCAACACGCCGATGACAGTACGGCAAGCTTTCCTTCTCGGAACACGCAACGGGGGTCTTGCGCTTAAAAGGCCAGACCTCGGCGTTCTGAGAGAGGGAGCGATCGCCGACGTCCTGGTGTTCTCGACGGATGCGATTGGGTTAGTGGGCTGGAGTGATCCAGTCGCGGCAATTGTACTTCATTCGAACGTTGCCGACATCGAGGACATTTATGTCGGCGGACAGTTGGTTAAACAGGGCGGGAAATTGGTCGTTGATTGGGTGGGCAAGGGGTATGCAGAAAGACTGAAGGAGAGCGCAACCAAGTTCCGGGATGCGCTAGCGAGGACGAACATCAGCACGTTTGAGGCCGGAGTTAAAGGGTCGTTGACGGACCAAGATTTCCAGGATCCGTTCATGGTTGATGTTACCGGCGGTGGCAGTACAGGGTTCTAAACTGTCGAAAGGCGGCTTATAATAGCACTGGAACAATGGTAGTCTTGGTGCACATTGACCTGTATCAGGCTTTCTCCTGAAGAACACGAAAAATGAGATAGCCCCCCCCCCCCCCAATGCAGAGCATGTAGGTGGTGAAAAATAAAATAAAAATGATCATCGCTTGCTAATGAATCTCCACCAGCTCCTCTGAGTTCGTACTATCAAGGATGGTTTCGACCTCATCGGCAATGTATTCTTCCTCCCAGTCCGCCGGAAGGCTCCCGGCAAGTTCAAGGAGTGCGTCGTGACGCTGTGAGCTGTTTGTTCGCAAAGGAACAACCCAAAGGCGCGTTTTGCTACCTTCGGGAACCTTCATAACGTGAAGTTGAATGTGCCCCCGACTGCTGGCCGCGCGCGCAACAATATTCACCCATTCCGATCCCAGGTCATTCAGCGTCTTTGTCAAGGATGAGTCTGCGGTAGAGTTGACCGTTATTTGAACTGGAGTGTAGGTGTAGTCGAACATGGTGATAATGAGGTCTTCAACGCCGAAATCAGTGGCGATAACCAGAATCTGCTCTTCACAGATAGAGTTGATTGCTTCGTCATAGGTGTTCTGTACCAGCGTTCGCATGAACTGTCGCTCGTGAAAGCCGAGCGGACATGAACGGGATTCCGCTGTTGGCCGTAGTGTTGTCAGTGACGATGGTAAGCAGAATTTATGAGGCGTACCCAGAGACAGCATCGTGTAGGAACCACAATTCGCGCGATGCCCGCCGTACTTCCAGTCCACCATCTGACATTGCTCAGAGCAGTAATAGAATGCTTTGCATCCCGAACACCGCCGACAATGGGACCTGGCTTGAATTTTGCCGCACTGGAAGCGATCAATCAGTGAACGGTTGAATCTAGTCGCACACGAACCTCGACATTGTCGCAAGCCTTCGTAGACGCGAGCTGATCAAAGTCTTCCTTCAACTCGACACGCGTCTCCGCAAGATCAATAAATGTAACCCAGTCGTCGAAAATCTCCAGTGCTTCAAATTCTTCGCTAGAGGTAATTTCTGCGACGTGGACGAGTGTCTTCTGTACCGCGGCGACAACATGGTAGTAAACCAGACCGTCCGGTAGAAGTTTTGCGAGAAAATATCGAAGATAGTAGTCAAGCTTTGGTGCAAATTGCGTCGTACAGCTGGCCAACATGGATAAGAGACCGGCTTCGATGGCGTCCGGCAGCCACTGATAGCCCAAGGGCGTGGTCAGCAGACGTTCCAACAACTCGAACGACTCGCGGAATGCAGCCTCCGTGTCAGGCATGGAGGTCGCAAAAAGAGAAGACATCGCATTCACAAATACCGGTATGAACCGGTGGTGACGCAGTCTTTCAATGAACTTCTCCTGAAGGGGTACATGGACCGAGGTTTGTTGAGTAGCGTCCGCAGAGTATCCCGCCTGAATAAAAGACACAAGACGCCGTATATAAAAACCCTGGGAGCCAAATTGCCAGGAAGTTTGTCCCTCGACGACATGGTTGATATACCTCATGACAAGGAACACCAAATCATCAAGAGTTCCTCCGGCACCGTCGACAATCTCGGTAAAATTGACGGGATCCGCGAAGTCCAAACTCCCGATGAAGCTAGCAAGGTATTTGAGACAAGACTCGAACCCAGGCGTAATTCCCATTCGAGACAGAGCCACCCATGCTTTACCGAGGATGAGTCTGAAACCGGGCGTCGGCGATACAATAGTGGAAATGGAGGAAGCGTCGTAGGTGTTGGCAGTAAGTATCAGTAACTGCGTATAAAGTGCCTCGATGATGAATGTCATCGGGAGGTGTTCCTGGTGTTCATATAGGAAGTAGACCCACGGCCAGATCCGAGGCCACACGGTGGGTCCTATTTCTGCATCCTCTGGAGGTTCCATCTCGAGTAGCAAGTGGAATGCGCGCTTCAGAGAGAGCACTGCACAAGACAAACGTGTCCTAATGTTCGGGTGAAGGGTTTCCAGTTCCTCCGATGTAGGGATCTGCGTCGGATCAAGGTTGACAAAAAAAACTGGGAGGAATAGGATTTTCTGTGAATAAGAAGCGCTCTCCACCAGCCTCTCCAGTCGCTTAAGATCTTCAAACGAGCGGTTGCTGCCACATGCGACCATCGCGACTCTCTACAAGCAGATTAAGAGATGGGATAATGAACGAAGAGGAAATCGAACCCGTAGAGAAGGGGGCAGACGCCGTAAGTTTGCCACCTCCACTGCTGGATGCATGGAGGCCAAAGAAAACAATATGATGCAATTGTGTCAATTGTGTCACGCTGAGAGCCGAGATCAGCGATCAGTCACGCTGCCGTTGCCACAGCAGTTTACCTGCATTTCTAGTCTCTCCTAGACAGACGCTTCAACAATGTCTGACCTCGTACCTCGGTTTGTTGAAGTCTGTTACTTACCGCGGTGTTCCGATCAGGTCAGAATCTTATTACATAATCACAAACCATTGAAAAAATGTTCGGTGAGACTGGGAGCTGATTTATTCATACACAAATGACACAGGACTGGTTGCCTATAGTTGCCATCAAGTTTGCAGCACTTCCTGAATTTTTAAGTGCTCATATGTGGCCGTCAACGATTTTTCTTTCTGGTTGCTGACCAATCAGATCAAAAGTCGCTCACCGTTAATATGAGGATTCCGTTTTGAAATTTAAAATTTTGAGGACACAGAACTTTAAGGCATACGTGTAGCTACTCAACTGAGCTTTAACTGCGTGAAACAACGCGCTTTTGACAAAGTTTATTTAGGGCAAGATTTCAAACTCCGACGATTATGTAATAAGATCCTGACCTGAGCGGACCCCCGCGGTAACAACAAGACTACTGCATTTCGTAACTTCGTTCCACTTGTTCCACGCAAACCTCGTCGAACAGCCGACTCGAAGTCTCGTTTGAAACTGCTGGGTTTATGGAAGGCCACTCTCGCACCCGTCATCTAACTGGCTTCAAATCCACACCGCGAGGTCTTACGCCAAAATGAGTGTATGGACTCGGATGGATACACTACTAGAGCTACTTATCCTCGCCCAGATTCGGAAAGGCACTGCACTTTCGCCCCAGTTCGTCTTGCGCAGACTTTCAGCGTCGCGTGCACACGTCAAGAAAGCATCTGCCGTTCAGGACACGCCCACACGCGAGACGCGCGAGTGGCCCTTCTCTCGTTCATCAACTCGTGCGCGCTGAGGCGCTGTGTTCTTTCCGCTAATTCAAGGATCCTCCTAAAGCCAGGGGCAAAAACCCCCTGAGAGTGAGAATTTAACGCCGAGCTCCGAGTCGCCGAAGTAGCCTTCTAACAAGGATTGTCGCATCAAACTGCACTCCTCCCTAATGGCATTCGGCTTTTACTTAAGCACTAGGTCGAACAGCTGATGCAGAACCGGAAAGTCCTGGTAATCGGACCGATTGGATCAAGAGTGATAGGAGCACAGACACTGTATATATGATTCGAGTTCCAGTTCTATTGCATCTCCCGGCCTCACCTGGCCTCTCGCATCCCCCACAAATGTGCTTGTGGTTATTTGGCCACAGTTGCTGGCAATACCTAGACTCGAACCAGTTGCTATCGGAAAACCGGTGTAAGTTGATGACAGTCGATCAACATACCGGTAGAATAGCGACTGGAAGATAATCACGCGATTTAGTACAGTCGGAAGTTGCCGAGCATCATTAAAAAACTTTAGAGAAATTTCGACGTGGGTCAATGACCGACTTCCTTCTTTCAAAATTCGTAAGAGACAGTTCTGTAGAGAATTTAATTCTAAGAGCTCCTATGTTCTTAGAATTTTTATATTCTCAAAACTGTGTCTTCAATGAGTGAATCTTTTCGCCCCTTTTAGCCCACGTGAGGCAGGGCGTGGGAGCGACGTGTACAGCCATGAGCACAGCCACAAGGCCCCGCACAGTAATCGTGTCGTAGAGGACTCGATTTTACGTGAATCAAAAATCTGAAAACATAGGAAGTCTTAGAATTCAGTTGTCTACAAAACTGTCTCTTACTATTTTTGAAAAGACGAGGTCGATGTCTGAGTTTTCGCGAAAATTTGTCTAAGTTTTTTAATAATCTCGGCAACTTCCGACTGTACTAAAACGCGTGATTATCTTCCAGTCCCTATCCATCACTGATCGAACGACTGTCTTCGATCTCTTGAGGATTGGACTGGTTCGAGTCTAGGCAATACCATCCAGATCTACGATGGATCTTCCCCCTTGAAGAAAGACGCTGCACCCTCGCTCAGTACCGCCATCATTTCCTCATGTCGATCAACCGGGCGGGAACCATCGCCGACGTACAGATAAAGTCAGTTTTATACTGCCACACCCGCGGCCCGTCCGCCTATCCATTCCTCATCGTCCATCTGCTGAATCCGTACCTCTACGCGCGCCCCATTGTCCTGAAAATTCGAGGATACGACGGACCGCTGACTGCATGGGAGGACAACGCCTGGACCCCCGGCGACACCTCCGACGAGTGCTCGACATTCACTCTAGCACGCGTCGGCCAGAGCATCCGCGAGTTGGTTGGTACAAGGCGCTACGACGTGTGCCACACGATGAAGTGTCGCAAGGGCGTGATCGATGGCCTTCTGGTGCTTGCGGAGCTCTCGACCGAGCAGGACCGCTCGCGCGCCATATATCCTGCGACACTGTTCTTAGCGCTGGAAAACTACTGCCAGGGCACGGTGACAAGCAGCACGAAGCGCCGCGCGAGGGCAGCGCCGTTACCCAAGGACGTCGCCCAAGACACGACAACTGCTGTTATTGGCGCGTTCCCTGCTCGACGGCAGCGCATGACGCAGCTGATGGACCTCTGGCGTGGGTTTTGACGCTCGCGGAGGTCGCCACAGGAGGGAATTTCTGATAAACTGAATACATTCAGGGGCATAGTATTAAACAACAACGGACGCAGGCGGGCATTCGTGATTATGGTTACGAAAGTGGAATTTAGGGCATGATGCCAACCCAGAAATTGACAGGCAGGCCCTGAGTTGCCGCAGAGGACCAAACTTATCGACTTCGGGTGATGAGTACATTATTCAGTGCCTACATTCTTTCCACTATCAAAAACCGAGCAGAATGCTGAGTTCAGGAGACGGACTGAGCTTGCACTGCACCTTCGCCGCAGTTTGTCGCGTGTAGGCTCACCGCGTCGCACGCATAGGTTAAGTGGTGCGCGCCGTGGCCGGAAAAACGCCTTGTCTCTGGTGTTCGTCCCGTCCTTTCCGCAAACATTTCTCCCTCCGCAGCTGCCAGCACATTTCCTTCCTTACTGACCGCCGATTCACCTCCTCCTCATCCAATCCTTACCCGTCTCTCTGCTCCCCTGCTCGTCCTGCTCGTTTTAAAGCGCACCGTTTGGATACTGCTCCGATGGAATTTCTTCCAGCTGTCATTCGACTTGACTGCTGGACTGCATCACGGAATAAAATTCGCTGGCTATTCACCTCCCTGTATTCCTGGATCTCCTCGACGTTTGATAGCGGTCGAACAAGGTGTGAACGAATGGAAACGTGAGCGGTGAGCGCTACTTTACACTTCCTAAATTGACATTTTGATGATATATAGGGCCGGATGCGACCTGAAAACCCTGAGTAGGCTGCTTCGACGAGCGACTACTGAATCTTTTGTTTCTCCGATTGAATCGTTACGCGCAATTAAAACCCCTACTAGCATCTCGGACCGCACGTCTGTTGGGTCACAACCGCCGCACTCGACTAGTCTGCAATGAAAACTATAACCTCACCAAGAGTTTCAACGCATCTATGGCAATATCCTTTTAAAGCCTGCTCTCGGAGTGCTTGATCATGAGCCTTGCATTTTCTCTGGTTGCTGGCGCGCGAACCACCGTACTTACATTTCTGCCTGGAAACACTTGAATACTTCCGGCAATTTTGTTGCTATTTTCGGACGCAATTCCTATTTGGATATAGATGCAGAAAACCTGCCCAAGGGGCTCGAGTTACTTCCCTGGTCGTTTTCGATTGTTTCATTTATTTCCATGTCGGATTCCCGTGCGATAATTTCGTGGGACTGATGTAGTTCTAAATTTTCTGTTGAACAGGCACTGAAATTCTATTGGGGACCCAGGATCAGTCAAGGACCTTGCAGTCTCAGTCTCATCAGAGTGCTTTTTTAACGCGGCCCACGAAAAAGCTCCGGCAAAACCTTCACGCGATTCTGAAGCACATACATATGGTCGTGCCATCGACGCCCAAGACGATGGTGAAGGGTGTTCTTGATCTACATTGCAATTAATCAAGTAAGTGTATAGCGTTGCAGTCAGTATCCGCAGTAACACCACAGCATTGAAAGAGTAATTGACAGTGATGCTAGGCGACGATTGCCCACATCGACTCACTTGGATGGCGGAGGCTCAGGTGCCGTCGTCCGCCGTACGCTCTGGATTCAATGAGCGGGTGAGAATAGAGAGACTTACGGCAAGCCGACTATCTCGGCGCTCCGTCGTGGAAATGGTTCCCACTCCACCAAATAACACCTTCAGTAGGAATAGCAGTTCCCACTGATAGATGAACAAAAAATTCTTACAATTCATGCAGCCAAATCACGAATTCCACAGGGCGGCCGACACGGAAGGCGGAGTTGACGCCTGGACACAGAACCCGAGGAAACGAATAAAGTCCGTAGCGAACAGATGATTGCTAAACGCCAATTGGTCGATTGGGCCAAGCAAAAGCGGAATCATTGGATCCGGCCGTCGCGAGTCTCTCATAGCCACGTACAGTTGCGCACCGTGAAACTTCTAGATCAGCTGAACCTTTAAATTGACCTAAATTCGATTAAATTGGTACATGGCCGCCTTGAGCACACGCCCGACGATAAAATAAAATTCAAGGATTTATTCGGTGAGATAAATGCCCAGAGCTGAGCTCAGACACAATTCTTTGAGAAGTGTTTGTTGCTGCTTGTTCATCGAAGGCCGACGCGTTCTGATCACGTGTCACTGCCAGCACCTCCTCGCCAACACCGATTCGAGAATTGACTGTGGCTCGAAATTTCAACCGTTCTGGAAGCCACTGTTGTCTGGGGCTGCAACTTCCATATCACAGTAACCAGATTGGGTCCCCGCAGCTGTATTTGCACTGCGCAGGACATCTCATCTCGTCCTAGTGGTTGCTGCGGTGTGATACTCGAGTCATACTTAGCTTGACGTCGACACTGGCGCTGGCAGAGTAGCGACGTTGAGAAGAGAACCATAACGAATCTCACAATGCGATTTGGAGTCCCTTCATAGTCCGCGTGGGTCCCGGTGAGTCTCGTAAAATTAATTGAAAACGAAAGTTGCGGAATTTCCCCCATGTGGCTCGTATTGTTATCGTGATGGCGTGGAAGCTATTCACGGTTACTTCCAACAAGCCAGCACTGACTGACACGAATGGCCGCCTAGTTCCACGTCTATCCCTAATCTATCAACCGACTAGTCGTCAAGTCGGGTTCCTAGCACCAGATTTACCGACGCCTTGTTCCACTTTGGGACTGTCTGCTGTATATTTCTCTATATGCGGTTTGACGGGGGCAGTACCTCCAGGTCACCCGCTTCGAAAGTTTGCTTCCACGGCGCACGGCATCCGTGTATCATTGCTGTGCATTCATTTTGCAGGACCTGATAATGACGCGGGAGCTGCTGAGTTCTCGCCGTCCATCCCCTGGCCATCCACCCATACGGATATGCGTCGTTTCTTTGGTCTAGACACCCCGAAGGTGACTTTGCGACCCACACCGTTCTTGCGCCGGGCACCGGTTAGTTACCTCTGCTCTTGAGCGACTCCTGGAAGCTAACAAGAAATTTAATCCAGGGCGAACCATGGAATCCACCGTCAGAATCTATAGCGTCTTCCTCCACGGCTTCGCCCATTTCAGCCAGCCAGACATGGGCCCCGGTTCACACCGTCGCAAATCAGGACGACCTGCGTGAACTTGTGAACAAGATTAGTGCGTGGTCGAAATTTAATACACTACAGTCGTCCTCATTAAAATTCAGGGCTGCTCCAATCTGATGGCTCTGAGGATCGTCCATTGATATTGGAAGTGTGTGACCGGGCATCTACGGATATAACTGCGCGAGAGGCCATCCGAGCCCTGATGCATGAATTTAAGTCCGTTTCTGTTCATTCTCTTACGTTGAATATTTTTAATTTCTTTTTTCCAGAGTTGGATGCGCTGATGCGCAGCTCTCTGCCGCCCGCGTTGGTTCCCTTTTCTCTCTCTCGCATCGTCGGCCCACATTAATTCGTCTTCTCAAGTTATGGGCGATCCTGCTCAGGAATTCATCTGCTGCGTTTGTTGAGCAATCGACTGCGGTGGACTTCTTGGAAACGATTGAGACGCTGATCGTCTCCAGTACGACTTCTCCGGTTGTTCGCAACAGGCTACTTCATGTCCTCGGTGATGTGGTTCATAATTATCCCACTCGTGAGCATTCTCATTTGCTGGGAGACGTACGCGACTCATGTGTGCTAAAAGAGGAATCGTTTCGTCGGTTATGGATTGCCGTCAAGCCTGCAGACGCACCTGAGCAGGTACATCCATCCAGGCATCGATGATTAATAGATATATTCAAACATTTTCAGGGCTCCTTATACAACGCCCATGATGCAATCCTCCGCTCCTCTGGCAACCGGTATCGACAAAATGCATTTGCAATACTGGACAGAGTTAACCCACCGGTATGGTCTTTAGAGTCTGAGAGGGTCCATGCTACCATAATATTCAGGTTCCACAATCTCAAGCCGTCGACCCGCGCTTCCCTCACGAATGGGAGATGCCGCCGCCGTCCTACGAAACTGCGACCAGTCACCTCGGAACTGTATCCCACCTCGGGACTGTATCTCGCCGCGACTCTCCAATGCTTTCCTATGCGTCCGAGATCGTGTCGACTCCTTCCGTGCTGGATAGCGATATGGACTCTGGCCTGTTGGGATCTGGTTGGCCCTCTGGGCGGCATGGGGTCTTGCAGAACCCTGCGCCAACCCTGGGTATTCAGCCTCCACGGTTACAGATAACATCTCCCTCTGAAGAGGTGAACGCGGAAACGACAACCCCGACGAGGGCTTCCCCGTCATCCGTGCGTCAATAGGGATTATAAGATTCGAGTTTCTGAGCTCATCCGTGATGTAGACCAATGCCCCAACGTTCTCCACCCCCAGGCCCACTGCCATTCGACGGTCGCGTGAGTGTTTAGGCGACCGTATTCGTGTTTATTTTATCTTATTTTTCGCTCAGCTTTGGCTCAGGCGTCGAATAGAGCTAATTTATCCTCACCAAGCTCGTCTTCCGCTCAACGGCGCCCTGCCCCAACTCTTACACGGTGTAAAAAGCCCGTTTATGCGGTAAGTTGAGGCAACTGTTTTGTTAAATTCAAACTGAATCCAATATTAGTGTACATTGAGCTATCTCAAGGGTGTGGCTTCAGCCCATGACCGTTCCGGGTGAGATCAAACTTGATCGTTTTGCCCCATATCGGCTAACGCTCGACAGAACATGGAGAAGTCTTGTCGGTTTCGGTCAGGAAATGGATCAACTCAGCGCTGTAAACAGCTTGGTCTACGCCATGCAATACAGAGACACCTTAAAGCAGGTGAGCTCACGTTTCACTCCTCTTGAACTTTCCGCTCATTTCGTAGACTTCTGCGAATCTGGGGGTGATCGGACATCCAAAGCTCAAAGCAGCGCTTGTGGAAGACGAAGCAGGTCTCGCTGAAATCGTCATGGAGGTTCTGTACTCCCCCGCGGATGAACAGGCTGTTCTTGCCCTTGAGGACAATCCCGCTCAGTCGGTGCTCGATATCATTCAGCATGTCGGTGAATCATATTATTGCAGTTGTTATTGGCTGATGCTCTTCAGACGCTGGATAATGGCCTACTCATGCGCGACGCAACATCGAAGGCCCGCCGGCTCATCGGAAAGTTGGCCAAGGCATGCGATAAGCTGCCTTCCTCGCTTATGATCTCCGGGGTTACACAACGCGACGAGCACGCGTCATTCTGCGGTGGGTTCGGCGACGTCTTCAAAGCGATGTATCAGGGAAAGCCGGTGGCTTTGAAGCACATGCGGATGTTCCAGGCCACTGATCAACGAGATATCCGGCGGGTGAGTGCGCCGCGCTTTGCCAGACTCCAAGCGAGTATAACGTCCTTTCGCAGAAATTTTGTCGCGAGGCGCTTGTGTGGCAGCGCCTGCGCCATCTGTATATTGTACCCTTGATTGGGATCGACACGGAGAGCTTTCCGTCTTCGCTGTGTATGGTTTCTCCATGGATGAAAAACGGCACTTCGATCAAATATCTGTCGGGCATCCCCGCTCATGAAAGACAGACCACCGTGGATCGCTTGGTTAGTCCTCCGCGTCGTCGATTAACTGGATCTCAGCTGTTATAGATTCGAGAAATAGCGCAAGGTCTGGCGTTTCTGCACGATCAGCATGTTGTGCACGGAGATCTCCGCGGAGTGAGTTGGAATTGCTCTAGTTAATATTGCGGGTATGCTGAGCTCGAAACAACCGTCTAGTCAAACATTTTGGTGGATGACGAAGGACGCGCCTGTTTGACCGATTTCGGCCTGACAGTTCTGTCGGATGCAACCACCACCCAAACCAACAACGGCGCTGGGAGTGTGCGGTGGATGGCTCCTGAGACGCTGAACCCTACCGCGTGCGGGCTGACAGATTTCACCCGCACACCAGCGAGTGATATCTACGCGTTCGCCTGCGTATGTCTTGAGGTAATGCAATGGCACCCCTTACAGTCACAGCGAAGTAATTCTTGATTTTATAGCTCTACACGGGATATCCGCCGTTCCATGCTGAGCTTTTGTACGATGCACCAGTAATGCTGCAGGTCATGGACGGAGTGCGCCCAAGCCGACCTGCGGGGGATATCATCCCCGACCATATTTGGAAGATAATGCAGCAATGCTGGGCTCATAACTTCGCGGACCGCCCAACTATCCTCGGTATCGTGCTCGAGCTTGTTATGCGTGAACGGCTTGCAGGTCTGATACCATTTCCTGATTACGGACTCCTTCTAACGATTAGTTCTTGCAGCGGAGATGGTGAATGATATCGCCGACCCAGACGACATTATTACCGAGGCGGACGACGACAGCAGCTCGTCCCATTCAGATCAGACGTATAAGGGCTGGGTCGCATCCGTCATTTCTCCCTTCGGCGAATTTATCGACCTGCACGTGAACCCGCGTCACCTCTATGTCCAACTGCAGAAAATCGCGGAGGGTCCGGGCGGAACGATACTCCACGTTGCGCGCCTCGCTCCCGCGAATTTCGAACGACGAGCGCTACCCCACGACCTCACAGAGTACGATGAGGACGATATCCGCCTGAGCTGCTCAACGTTAGTTGCGATCAAGAGCGTGCCTATCATGCCCACAGGCAGCTCCAGGCTCTGGGAGGTTCTGCGGGAGCTGCGAATCATGTCGAGCATACAAAGTGAGAATATTCTACACATGGATGCGCTCTATGTAGACCCGGTCGAGGATACGCTCTGGATTCGCATGGAGCTCATGAGCCGTACGCTGTCCAGTGTGATTGAGCTGAATGGCGCGGGGCTGGTGCTTTCAGATCGAATGATTGCTGGATGTATCAAGGACGTGAGTTCATAGATTCCTCTGCTGCTGCGACGTGGCTGATATTATGAATAGGTTCTCACTGCCCTGGAAGATTTGCGAAAAAATAATATCGCGCCAAGGAATATACGCTCGAATAACGTGCTCCTTAATTCACAAGGCGTGTTGAAACTGAGTGAGCACATGGCGTCCTTAGACTATCCTTCGTGTCCCGTTCTTAACTGATCAATCTGGTCAGCAAATCTTTCAAACGCGATCAGGTTGTCCGACCGCCTTTCCGTTTCTCGGTCCACGAATATTAGGAGGTGAGTTGCGTTCCTTTTGTGCCATTCATTTCTCAATTGCTCTTTATCAGTGACGCTAGCGCATTGGGGGCCCTCGTGTGGGAGATGGCCGCTGGGCGACGTCCCTCACTTCAAGATCGGCAGGAAGACAGCCAATGGCCGCCGCTCTCTTTCATTGCGTCCCGCACGCCGGCATTCCACGAGTTCATTCAGATGTGCTTTGACCCGGCGGTGGCACAGTTTGGGTACCGCCAGTTGCTCGATGTGTGTTTTCAATCCCTTCTACCGTTACAACAGTGCTGATTAATCTACTGAGTAGAGTACATTCATCCGGGAGGCATGTGAGAGGGTCACACTCACCCAGCTGTTGGTGCAGTGTACGGCATTGGAGGGGCGCCTGCGTGAGCAACAGGGAACGCGGTGAAGGAGGAGAGCTATAAAGAACAAATAAAATAAAGCAATT
The DNA here is from genome assembly GCA_029378395.1 of Mycena leptocephala. NCBI lineage: Eukaryota > Fungi > Basidiomycota > Agaricomycetes > Agaricales > Mycenaceae > Mycena > Mycena leptocephala. Next base: position 27,210 of record JARJLF010000347.1, read on the forward strand.
AATAATAACCATTCTTCACACTTCAACCCTCATTGATACGTCTCATTCTTTCCAAGCATAGTCCATAACCGACCCTGTTGACTAAGAGTCTGATACGGTGGATACGAGACGTGGGTCCAGTTTGCCGGAAGTACTAATGAAATGGTTTCCTGTAAGTAAGATGTACTACTTACTTACCCGCAATGTTGTCGACTTTGGGCTGATTTCGAGATGTTGACGTGGCCTGATTTTGCGATATCTTTCTTTGTAGCATTTTTCTTACCAATCACATGCAAGAGAATTCCGACTTCAACCAATCGAGCACCGTGACCGTGACGCCGTGACGGGTCACAATCAGCTCTCAGTCTCTTCTCTCTCGACTCTCTCAGCCAAAGTGCCCAACACCTTGGTTTTCCACCCCTCCCAAAGGTTTACTGTTGAATATTGCTGTCGGCAACGTGTAAATCTAATGGTTAGTCGTACTACAGGACCCATCAGCTGAGGTTATTCAGCTCTGCTCGGCGTTCCCACCAGCACTTCTGCTCCAACGGAAGAGCAGGCGCTTGTTGATGGAAGGATCTCAGCCTGGACAGAATACCTTACTGGATGCCCCGCACTCCACACATACGGGCATTTCCCTCATGACATCTCTCGGATCCGCCTTCGGACGTTTACCTGTGGAAATTATAAGCCACATATTCATTTTCTGCCGGGATAACAGCCTTACCTTCTATTCATACGCAATCACTGACCCTAACCATGCACCTATTGTCTTAACCCATGTCTGCTCACGCTGGCGTACGATAGCGCATGACACTCCCCGGCTATGGGACACGGTCCGACTCCTTACAACCACTTTCACTGACGACAAAGTGGCCCGAGTCAGTCAGATCCTGGATCAATCGCGCAATGTGCCCATGTCCGTGACTCTCGAGACGCCACTGTCGATGGGATATTTGGGCGGTCTCCCGGTGACGATGGCAGATCTGGAAGGGGGATATTGGGATCGCCGTTGGCTTGATATACTTTGGAGTTCCCATCGGAGGTTGGCAGCCATCTGCTTGGATATAATGTCGGATGACGCTACACTAAATATCTTTCCTCGCGAGATGGTATTTCCCATCCTCTCCTCGCTGGAAATCTTGATGGACGGAAATCCGGAACCGGACCTCGTAGCAATTCTCGAATCCTTCCAGCACGCGCCTTTGCTCCGTTCACTATCGTTGCGCTCACAAATTGCGTCGGACGATGTCCTCGAAGCCACATTTCCGTGGTCCCAGTTGACCTATTTAAACTTCGTCTCTCTTCCTCTCACAGTCGTTGCCGCTCGCGATATACTCGTGCAATGCACAGCACTCGAGGTCGCACGGCTATGTGGGCTTTTCGACTGGTACGATGAATATGACTTGCCGCCCCCGCCGCTGGATATTTGCACACTCCACAATCTACGCGAGCTTCATATTTCGGCTCGTAATTTCCTCGGGGCGGTGACCATAATCCAGCCCTTGTCACTTCCCCTGCTCGAGTCCTTGTCGATTTCTTCGACAGACAGCCCGACGTCTTCCCTTCTTGCCTTGCAGGCACGCTCGCACTTCCCCCTCGCGCATCTCTCGCTCGTCCGCCAGGAAATCTCTCCATTGGAGCTCTTTTCGGTCCTTGGTGTCCTACCACCCTCGAGACACTCAACATTGACTGTTGCAGCTGTATCACCGACACTCTTTTTGAAATGCTCACAAACCTCCATACCCGGGCAGTGACCTCGCTGACCCTACCCCGCCTCAAGACCCTGTCGATCTATCCCCTCACCACCGACGCCGTCACTGGGCCTGCGGTCGCATACATGGTGGAATCTCTCGTAAGCCGTGTTGGAGATCCCAATGGCGTCTTCCCGCTGTTGCGCCGCCTGTGTCTCTACCGTAGGCATTTCTACCACTCGGACTATGTCGCACCAAGATTCGCGAGCGGTGTCGAGCAGCGCTTAGCGGCTGCGTGTGCTACCGGTTTTTTGGTGGAGAGGTATCCGAGGGACCAGTGAATTTTAGGGCTCGCAATCGATAGTGTATTCGCTTGATTTCTAAAGAAGTACGATTCACTCCTGGGACAATTCTCGTTTTGACTCTCGAATACGCTGGGTAAAGGTACGGATAATGTCACAACGCAGCGAATAGTACGAGAAATTATGAAAGCCAGCCACCTCTGAGCTCTCTCAGTCTCCCTTTGCCGACGTTAGTCCCTTATTCTTTTATTCTCTCGTAGACAGACGCTCCAACAAAATGAAGCTTATTATTTCCTGGTGAAAACTAGAAAAACGCGACGCACCGAAATCACGTGGTGAGAATCAAACGTGTGACCAAGTTCGTTTCTTCTTATCGCTTTGCATCTAAAACGATCTGGCGGCTGAGTATCATCGTTTCGTGTTACAGGGGATGTTCGTGCGCGCATTTCTACCTATTTCTTTTTTTGGAATATTATAATACCCCGCACCGCAGAATGGGGCCAATGGATATTATAATGCAAAGAGGGGTTTTTCGCGCTTTACTAGGGTGAGTACCAGTGCCAACAGAGAGATTCAAAATTAGCGTTTTTGAACCCCGGATACTAATAGGGATGGCCAGTCCGCTGCTCGGCAGTGCGGGCATAAACTCTGTTCTGTATGCCACCTCGTATGGGGTGTCGCGGCGGATAATCTCCCCTTTCCGCAGTTGTTGCTCGGCTAAACTGCGCTCGAAAGGAGCATGGCAGGAGCATTCAACACTATCCTTGCTAGTCCAGGTACTGCTGTCGTTCTGGGCATTTGCCGGCATATAATCTGAATAACGAACGGCTGGTAATGGAGATGTTCAAAGTCCGGATGCAGGGCCAGTACGGGGACAAGACCGACAAGCGCCTGGGGGGGATTGCGCGGGATGTGGTCGAAGTGGGGCTTCCGCAAATGCGCGGGTACTGGGTATGTTGGTTTAAATTATGCTCGCGGGGTCAGTTTCTCATCCTGCTGTCCATACCTAATACCTAGGTCACCCTCGCACGCGAGATACCTGGCTACGCTAGGTGAATACTCGTTGGCCACTCTCGCTCAAATTCCTCCTCTCTAACTGCGGTTGGGCTATAGGTTTTATACAGGTGGGTTAAGCGCCGTTGGTACATTTCATCTCCGTAGAGCTAATCCGGTAGAGCTAATAAGTCTTCTCAGCGTATGAATTCTCGAAGCGGAAATTTGGCGCCAAACACGGCAACGAACTCCCTGTGTGGGCATTATTGGCCAGTGGTTCCATCGGCGGCGCGCTCATCTCATCCCTCCATCCTCACACCCACCCAAATCTTCCTCCTGACCTCGCTATTGGCTCTCGTATCCACTCGGTCCTCTCTGCATGATTGTCAAGCTGGTGTTAAATTCTATTCGACCTGCCGTTATCTATTCACGCAGACGTCATTAAGTCGCGCATCCAACTCCGCGAGATGCCGCCGACGGGAACAACTGTGCAGCACATCGCGCGCGAGGTCAAGATGATCCTCGCTGAGTCGGGATTGTACGTCTCTTTTCAATTCACCTTTTCTTCCTCCTCATCTTCCTTTTTTTTTCCAAATTCTTTCTTCGGTATGAGTCTCGAATCTGACTGACACACGCCCACATAGATGCTAGTTGACTTCATTCATACAGTGCCCCCAATCCAATGCTGATTTCCTGCTGTTTAACTGCGAAGGTTATTATGTGTTCTAACCTCTAGATTCCGAATCCCTCTGAATTACTTTTTTCTGTAAACCAGCATCCCAGCATCCAGCAACAGCGAGCACGTTCTCCACGTTTGAGATAACACGAGGTGCGCCTCGTCCCGACTAAATATGGTGAGAACCTCGACAGATACTTATATTCATGCAAAGCGGTTGACTGGAGTGACTGGTGTTTAATCAACTTGGCACGAACAGTATTGTATTTCGGGTGTCCATTGACTCAATTTATCGAGCAATTTGGAGAGAGCAACAGTATCATTTTTTCGTTCCCTAACCAACATACCTCTGATCTCGACTTCTTTCAGTATATACTTTAGTCACCCACTGCAGATGTTCCTTAGGTTAGGGTTAGCCCGCCTTTCCAGGGTAAAAAAGGCCTGCCTGGCCGAGTGGCCATGGCAGGACAGGAAAAGATTTGAATAGTGGACTAGCCGAAGCCCGCCCAAGCCGTGCGCGCGCTCAGTGGATGTGGTCGCCGTGCTATGAAGTGCGCGTGTGGTCCATGGAACCGGATAGGGAAGGGGTCCATGCCATCAAGGTAAGTGAGGTCTTCGATGGTATGCATGAGATTTTATACCACAGGGAGGTGCACGGACCATGTTGTTGTGCAGTACCGCGCACGGACCATGTTCTTGCGTGGCGTCTGGTGCACTCTGTCGGTCGAGCCACTGGCCAAGAGCGTCCAAACAGGTAGCTGGCCGCCATATTCGGTGCTGAATTTCCGTTTGCAAAATCCATACTTACGCTGTGGATAATCTTAAGCTTTACTAGAAGAGAATTGGATTTGGAGCAATCCGAGTCTGCTTTGAGTCTGCTGGTGTGCGCACGCCTTCACGGACCAGCCACGGTGTCTAGCGGATGTCTCACGAAAATTCAGCACCACCGACGGTTCCGGCGAACAGCTCCTTTACCGTTGCCAGAGGCTCATAGGTGTAGTGAAAGAAAGAGGAAGCTGGCCTAATTGCGTGATTTCCCAGCACGTGATCTCGGCGCGTCGCGTAGCATTTACTTCGTTCTGTCTTCAGGGCTGTTTGAAATTCGGAGCAGATGGAGGATCGGAAGTGATAAGTTCCCATATGTTGTGCACGTAGGTCTAGAGCGGTCTCGGTCTGCGGAACAATGAAACCGCGGATACAAAAGAAAATATCTCGCCCCCTATTCTTGAATATACGCGCTCCCACCACATTACTCAAGCACGCCCACCGAATTTGACAAGAATTCTTACTTTCAAGCCGTGCGCTTTCTTTTATCTTGTCTCCTTCTCCTTCATCCGTTAACGGGTTCTACAGAAACTTATCATGCCGTACAACATCCAGACCGTCGCAGTTACCACGCCTTTCGGCGCCTGCCAGTCAATTCCGTCTTCCTGGTCGTCTAGTCTGTTAAGACCCAGGCGGTGCACTTTGCGTGAACGTTGTGGCTTCGCTCTTTCCATCTCTTTCGCCCCCGCGTTCCCAAACCTCCCTGCGAAGGGCCACATTGGTCCCACTGCGGTAAACCTTCCCCGCCGCAGGCGCAGCAGCGTCGCGCCCCTCGAGCTGCCCGCCCCGGTCTCTGTTGTCGACCGCCCGGAGTATTTTGCCGCGTGAGTCCGGGATGGGTGGTGGGCTGGAGAGAGTATGGATGAGAAACAACGCCCTTGCGGATGCAGTTCTGGTCTGCTTAATATCACTGCACGCCTACGAAGGTCAGATTCTGACTTACGCTAGCAGCCCGGTCGCACTGGCACTCAAAATTCGAATGAGACGATACTCCCTGGTCGCATGGTTCTGTGTGTGTAATACCATATGCCGAGAGGAATTTCGCGAGGAAGCGACTCGCTGAGATATATGACGTTACAGGCGGGGATGGAGTGCAATTAATGAAACCATTATGTTACTACCACATTGTTTGTAAATTAGTATACCAAAGTTCCCCAAGTATCGCACTTTTGAGTCTATTCCTTCATGCCCCTTTCCCCGGTGGACCGCCGGCCTCCAACCTACTTAGTCTTTTTAATCACAGACACCGCAGATGGTTTCATCGCCGACCTTGCGGCAGATGCAAAACGGCAGGGGGATACCCAACGCTGGGTTCAGAGGCGCGGATACCTTTGCGGAGTCCAGTCGAGTCGGGGCCTATGGAATTGGCGACGACGGAGAAGGCGACAAGAAGAGCGAGAAAAGAGCATAGCTGCTTTGTTTTACATAGCGACTGGTGGTAAAACTGGCGAAATTTTATTTGACCAGCTTGTGGGGAGTTATAGATTTTAAATAAAAACCGAACGCCTGTCCGATACCTGGTGGGGAACCCCAGACGTGCAATCGGCGACCTATGCAATTTTTAATGAAGGTCGAAACTAGATTGGTATCAAGGGCCATTGGCATCAAACTTAGTCCTCGCGGACTCGAGCTCCAATTAAACAATGTAATATTCGTCAGCGTCTGAAACACTTGTGGACGGATATCTCGGCAGTTCAAAAGCTATTCACCAAACATACAAGGAGGGAGGCATATTCAGATGAAGTTAAACTTCAGGCGCAACACGGATACGACATTAGTACACAAGTTCCGCCAGTCCTCTATGAGTAAATTCTTTAGATCCCATATCGGCATGAAAAGAATGAAACTTTACCTTTGCTCGACACCCTAGATGAAGACGATTAATCGATGTCGGGTACCACAGAAGAGAAGATGTGCTTACATTCTCGAACCAGGCAATCTGTGCTTTGAGTTCGGTCAACCCCAAGGACAAAACCATCTCGAAAACGAGGCGGTAGTAGGTTCCGGACTGACCCTGTTGTGGTTTGAGGGCCTCGGTGATGTTAGAAGTATCCGCATGTACTGTGCGAAGAACAAAATATTTTTCTGCGGTATTCATTTTATCAATATTTCGTTCCTCTGAACGTGGGGATGATCTCACCAGATTCAAGATCTGTCCATCTGGGGTTCTGATTCTGGCCTCGATAACAAAGTATCCTGACATCCGCCACCCGCAGTCCGGAGGCATGGCTGTGGTAGAAACAGTAGTTCTTCCGAAAATCTCTGGTCGTCAATACACGGGTATCCTTTTGAAGGGCGACCATTTCATTTTGGAATGAACGAATTCGGATCACTTACCTTCATCAGAATGGGGGAAAACATTTCAGGGACCACGAAATCCCCGCGGCATTCCTGTAAGTGGTACTTGAACGAACGCATTGGCAGAAATGTAATTAGTGATGCATTCTATTCCGTAAGTGTCCTTCGAGATCCTCGCGGACACATAGTGATCCAAATAGAATGAGACTGCGCTGTCGGCAACAGCTTGTTTCTGAACCGGGCATCAGTGTCCAAATAATTGCGACGACTTGGTACGAACACATAAGCAAGGGCGAGATACCTCTAAACGCTGCGAGGTCAAATGTTTCTTGAGCTTCGGATACAACCATTCGCTGGCCGCAAAGCCGCCAACAAGCAGAACGGACTGAAATATTGAGGTTCAGTGACCACACAAACTGTATGACAACGCGAGTGTTTACCGATACCGCAACCGAGGAGGTCTTGCATTGTTCGATACAGCGAGCAAAATCCCGTCCAGCGAGGGTTTGTAGAACCCCGCGACAACGTCGCTATGCGGGAAGAGCGGATTATAGAAATACCCCAATACGAAAAAGGCATAGTCCGTACCCTGACAGCTTCATCTGACCGTTTGATATGTTTAATGCTCCATCCTTGTCACTAGGACGCCCGAATTTGATGTATGACCATTTATCCGTGTTTCAAATCTCAGCTTGGTCGCTTGTCGAAGCATTCACGAATATGGTTGACGTCGTCAGCGTACTTCGAACCTTGCAATTTCTTGAGGAGAAATGTTAGCCAATGCGAAGGAATGGTGAGATCACATACCTTTCAGGTGGTCATGGGGGCACGAAGATAGAGCCTTCGAAGAGACCTGTCATTTTTTCGACTTAATCGTGCAATTTTCAGGTAAAAGGAAACACGGGTGACATTCTGGGCGTACGATTTCCTCAAACGACTCGTCTTTTTCGTCATAACCTTGCGATAAGCGCTAATATCGACTGTGCCGCCGCCTGCACAATGATAACCACTCCTTTGCCGAGCTGCCACGCCGATCGTCAAAATTAATTAACGGAAGTAGACGACCACCCGCAAAGCGTCCGCGCGAGCCCGTTCATGATACAAAAATGTAGGCTAGCCTCGCCCTCCGTGACGAAATGGACCCGCTCGGAGCCACTGCGGTTATTCGGGATTAGCCCGCCACGATGGCAGCAGTACGCATTTTCGCTTGCTGTTCTCCCTCCACCCGTTGGGGTGTGTGAGGACGAACTCCATGCTATCTTCAACGCCGATCCATAGTGCAGTTCCATTGTCATAATGATCCACGATATATGCCTGCACAATCGAAGAGGTATCGCAAAAAATGGCGAAAACATCGAGAGCACTTTTATTTGCAGGAAGGGGAGGGATGGAGTGAACGGGACTCGATATAGCTGTCGCCGGGCGGAAGTGAAGTTTAACCTGAGAGTATACTTTCAATTTTGCGACAACTTAATGCGGAGACGCTACCACTCAGCCTTTTCCCAGCCGCCCTCTTCCGCCTGTTCCACGACACTTTCGTGCAGTGCTTCCGCGCCGCAAGCCCTTGCCCTCCCAGATCGATCATAGTAAATCACGGAGGGTACCTCAGGGAACCTGTACCAATTGTTGGTTAATTGCGACTCAGTGCAGGGCCAGAATTACCGTGTAATCGATAAGATCTCTGGAACCCTTCAGGCTCGAGGAGGCTGCAATGACTCTGCCGTAAGATTGAAATACTAGAGAGAGATCAAAGGGCGCGTACCAATGGACATCCCAGCATAAGTTGTTCCAATGTCGATACTCAAAAAAATTTCCGAGCGGGGCCGGCAAAACTGTCCGTCTGTCCTGGGGAAGAAGCGAGGCGAGAGGAGTGAGGCGTCTGCGTAAAAGCACACATATAAACTTCCATCGATAACGACAATGCGGCCAACGCAAGGAAGAAGTTTTTTTAGATAGGCGCCAAACTCACCATGCTCTTTCGTCCCTCATCCAAGGCTCTCGTAGGAAGCTCTGACCCCCTCCCCAAAACGCAGAAACCAGCTATAACGTCGAGCCGCCGAGCGTGGAATGGGTTCAAATCTGAGTCATCAATGGTCACGCGGGAGCGCACCTCCGGATATGATGGACAGTTCGCTGGCGGGGATCGCGCGCAGTGCAACCAAGATTCATGGATCCGAGCCCGACAAAGATGCCGCCGGTGGAACGCCAGTGACTATGCGGTGGCCGATCGCAACAAGCATTCGATGGCACAGGGAATCTCGCAGAGGAGCCGCAGAGACGAAGGAGTTTCGACGTACAGGACACTAGATCGAGCCGGGAAACGACGGGTCGAATCCTACTGCTGGAGAAGGAAAATAGGGACCTCAAAGGAGAAATGCAGCGAATGCGAGCCCAGGTGTCCCAGCTGGTAGACGAAAATCGGCAGTGTAATGGGGAACTTGCGGCACTTCGATTTCGAGAGGCGCAGGAGGCGTTCAAGCCTAAAGGGAGCGCATTTGGCGCGACAGCGGACGCGGTTTCGACCGCGGATGTTCGTGGTATGATGGCCAGGTTGGACGACGAAATCTTTCAAATCGCCGCTGGGTTGTCCGATTGCGAGTTTCGCGGAAAGCCGACGAAGACTAACACAAAAACTCTCCAACCAGTTGGTTCTGAGCTGCGTAGTCGCATGAGTCGTATCCTCGGAGACGAACTGATGAAGGTATTGACGAGTGACGGGTCTCAGGCTGCGCCAGACATTCTGGTCCAGATCGCATTACAAACGACCATGTCGACCTGGAGTCATATTTTGGTGGACTGTTGGGTTTTGAAGGAACATAGCAATGAGTGGAACAAATTTTTCGCCGAGTTGTATGGGGAAATTTGGCGCTCCGGTGAGTGAGATCCATGGATCGGAGCAGATATGTGAATTGAGACTCCTGCAGAGGATTCCAACGATGCGGCGAGATGGCGAGTAATTACCCGCAAGCAATTGGTAAAACGTGCATCCCCCTCCAATCTCAAGGCCTCCCTACTTCAGATAATCACGGACGTCGTTATCCTAACTGCGCCGCGAAATAAAGAGGCCATGAGTTGGAGAGCGATAGAGGAACAATTCGGGGACAGATTCGAAGCGGCCGTGGACTGGTCGTCGATTTGAATAGGATCATTGGCACAAAGATCGTTTCTGGGGATTTCGAGGCCGTGCTTGTTGATCCAGGCACCGCGTTCGAGTCCAAAACGATGGAGAGCATGTGGCCAGAGGAAGGCCTTCGACAATCGAAAGCGGAAACTGTCATGTGTACGACCAGCCTGGGCCTGCGGAAACGGGGGAATAACGGACACGCAGTGATGCTGATGAAGCCCAAGGTTCTCCTTCGTTCGACGCTGGGCCAGCTTATGATGTAAAAGTATCGCCAGAAAGTTTATAGTTCGTCGGTGGAAATAGCTAGCATTTGTTTGATTCTCGAGGAGAGTGGGGGGATCCAACTATCCAAGGTGGGAGTTCGTGGTAAGAGTCAGAGCCGCCTTGATAGCATGACGGCATCTGCGTCCGCATTAATTCCCTTGAATCAAGTTCAAGCTTTAAAGCTCAGTTATACACCATACGGCCGCCATGGTAGATTTCGGTCTACCTCAGTCTTGTATTAGGCAGAGCGTGGTTCAAAATGTAAACATGTAAAATGATATGTTTCGATTTTAGAGCAAAGTCCGGCTAAACAGCTCAATGCATCAGTCAGGCTATTTTTACACAAGTTCCGCGCAGTAGGGGCGAACTCTGCATACTGAAAATCCGCCGTCTAAAGCTCCTAGTAATAGCGGGAGACAGTCTACATGCTAGGTACCTCCAGGCAGACATCAATCAATTTTGGGCACTTCGCAGAGTGAAAAACAAGGAAGAGAATAAAATGGCCACACGCTTACAGTTGTGCGTCGGCCGAACTTTACCATGTCTATCGTTTCTTTTAGCTGGAACTTTATGTGTATTTACTTGTTCCTGCGATCTCGTGCCTATTTAGGCCGGGCATCGAGATGTATTGATTAAGTACAAAATGCCCAAGTCTGTACTGAGTACTGACTTCAATGAGACAAAACGTACGGTCAAGAAAATGCTGCATGTGGGCGATCGATACCTTGGGAAGTCGACGCAGGTTAAAAAGAGGCGAAAGCTACAGTACATATAATACGAATATATATGAGCTCGCACGTCCAAGGACAAATCCCGAACACTTATGCATATATGATCTATTCCCAACTCAACATTCTCGATCATTGGATCCCCAAATCACGCATTACAAGAAAAGCGGAATATTGAATGCACCTGACTTCGCTATCTACACTGTAAATAATAGATGTTGGGCATGTTATTGCGCACTGGCGAATGTTCGTAAGGTTAGGGTCAGCTCGCCGTTCACGCGAAAAAAAAAGGCCTGCGCAACCGAGTGGCCGTCGCAGGACAGGAAAAGATTGAATAGTGGACGGGCCGAAGCCCGCCCAAGCCGCGCGTGTGCTCGGTGTGGACGTGTCGCCGTGCATGAGTCCGCCAGCCTGCCCTACAACCGGAAATCTTAGGTGGCAAGCCACTATATGGCCCTGTAGGTGGGAGTTGCGACGGTCATTTGGCTTGGGCACAGATTAAACGGAATTCAAAGACTTCGAATGAAATTTGGGCAAACTTCGATTCCATGCAACGAAATAAATTCAAATAAATACATGGTACTCATATCGCCAAAGCGAGATATATCCGTGGAATAAGGTTAGGGTTAGGCGGCGGAGGCTCGAAAAAAAAGGCCCACCCAGCCGAGTGGCCGTGGTGGAACAGGAAAATATTGAGACGGTGCATGCACCTAAGCACATACAAGCCGCAGGCGCACTCTGTATGGACAGGGTCGCCGTGCTATGGAGTGTTCCCACGGCCCACAGACCCAGGGAGGTGAAGGGGCCTATGCCATCAAGGTAAGTATGAGTTGCAGAGAATGTCAGAACACCCTTTTTACCGCTGGCATACGCACGGACCAGGTTTCACAGCCGATGTTTGGGAAACTCCGGATCAATAATTGATACCCGTAGCCTGCCGATTCCAAGCCGATTTCAACGAAGGCCGCGTATGAATAGACAGACTCTGAAGGACTTTTGAGCTCTCTGTCATTATTCTTGCCCACAATACCCACGGCTAATTGGCAAAAAAACCAAAACAGAGGCACTGTTCTGTGGGAGAACAAAGATAATTTAGCATTGGCCTGTTTCAATTGAGCGACCAGTTTCAGTCCAAAAGAGCCCGAAGCCGACACGGCCCAGCTGCGCACCACTGCAGCAATGCTGCGACCGAATCCCCAAAAATGTGGTTCAAGCTCACCTTTGTTTCCGGGTTTAACGTTTAACCTCTGTTTTGGTTATATTAATTGGTAAAAATTACTGGTGTGGCGGTGTGTCAGGAAATAACCCTGGAATCCAAATAACAGCGCTCCACAACCACAGCAGACAACGTCTCTTCCGCCGAATTTTCTAAATCCATGCTCAAAGCTGGCACAGTTTAATCACTCTCGGATGTTTAGAGTTCTTGGGGAGTGTGGAGATGGCACATGATTCTATTTATTTTACCGAGCCGCTTACGATTACTTTTTTGTTCAACACAGCAACTTGAATCAACCTGGTAACCTACACCGAGTAAAATCCCGAGTATTTGAAAGGTGGAGCAAAACTCGACGTCGACGTCGCGTTCAGGTAAGCTGCCCCGGGTACACAAGTACGCTCCTTGATGCAGGCAATACATCGGTTGTCAGACGCTAAGATCGAGGCCTGGGTTGATTTAAATGCCGGCGCAGCTACCCACCCCGCACCAATGACGCCCAACTTCTCCTTCTTCTTTCTCGCGCTCGCTCTCGCATTCTCTGGAGGCATACGCACAAATGCCGTCGCGGTCCCAGCCACCCCTGCGGTGGATTGGGCTCCGCCTTACAGTAATGGGCGTCCGTTGGGAGACGCTGGAAAGAGCTCAACGACAAAATCAAACACGTCGCGGAATCCAGCGTCCCAGCTGCTACAGACGTCGCGCCCGGGCTCGCAGCGCGCTGCACCTGCCACGTATCCAGCGGGATCACCATCTGTGCGGGGCCATCTTGCGATTAGATTCAGGACCATTCAAGAGGACCATGGTCCACGGGGGCCGTTTTTCTGTACGTCTTGCCTTTCTGGTGCTGCATCGTACTGATTCTTAGAACATTAGGATCCCGATTTAAATTCCAACTCGGGTTCAGTGTATGTAGATGAGATAAGAGATCGACCTTGAACGTTCGTTCGAGGATTTTGCATATATAAATCCAACGTGCCTGCGAAATGCCAATTTGATGCCTTGCTTGCCGGGAGATTTAATTCATGGCCCGGCGCGTGCATTTAGGTGTCAAAGACTCAGCAGAGACGAAGCAGTCTAAAAACATGCCAAACGCAGAGTTGAAAGAGGACATGCCACACCAGCAACTTGAGAGGAGGTGCGGAAATCTGAATGCAATTAACCAAGCCCTGGCGTGCGAAACAAGGAATTCTGGCCTTCAGGCATTGTATGAGACTCACAAGTAGCTTCTTATTGTCCGGAGGAACGAGATACGGACCAGAAATAAATGCCTCGAAAGCCATTCGTCTGAATGCTTCCTAGAGGAGAGTCGTGCGGCGTAGGGTATCATTTTCGACAACAGAGGCGGATGGTCGTGGGGAGCATTTAATATCGGACCAACAAGAAAACTCCTGGATTCAACAACAGCACACCGCCTCGAGCTCGAACGAGCGCTTTACAAAAGTAAACAAATCGAATTATCATACTCAGGGATGACCGCCAGGCGCGGCCTACAAGAAAATCCCGGGCCCACGAAGGCTGTGGTGAATAGATTAGCTTGGGTGATCCACGGAAGATAACGTGGCGTACGTTGGTGAAACAGATTGCGCTATCCCATTCGCGTCGAATGCGATACGGCCCTCCACCGTCCGCACTAATTCGGCCTGCTCCATCCCGATCTTTTTATAAATCGCCCGGTGGTTCCTTGGCCTGGCCACGACCATGCCGATTCTTTTCATCTCGTTCCAGTAGAGCCCATGGAAACGCGCGAGGAACGCCTCATCGGATGCGAAATCCGAGCCAAAACGGGTGAGATCTTCATTCACGGCGTCCCAGAGGGCGTACTCCTTCCCGGCGGCAACCAAGACGATGATGTCCGCGCCTTCCATGAACGCGAGCGGGCGCAGCTTTCCGGGCAGCTTGAAGAGGCGCGTGATGGTCGCTTCCGCAACGCTGATGTTGTGCCAGTAGTATGGAATGAAAAAGAAGTGGGCAGACGACCAACTCAGCCAGTCACACGAGAACCAGTTGGGGAGAATCTCTTCGGGGAAGGTTGGGAAACAGGCGGCGATCGCTTCGCGATTATATTGTTTGGGTCTGCACGGGAGAATCCAATTGATGGGCTGGCCCGGCTGGAAACACAGACACATTGTGAGTGCCCAATATATAGGACAGGCGGTTTTCTGAAGCTACCTCTTTGCTTTTGGGATAAGGCATCGTATCAGAAAGAGCACTCGCCATTCCACGGGTGCTGGAAGACGGGAGTGCATCAATACAGAGGCTCATAACAATCGAGCAACGCACAGACTAGACTTGAAGCGCACGCCAGCTAGTAAGCCAGGATAGAGCCCTTTGCGCAGGGAAACGAAATATCGCATGAGGGGAAGGACGAGTGAGTCACAGTCACGGGAAGGTCACAATGACCAGCACCTTCCACCTCCGGCTGGCCGCTATGACGAATTAATACGAACGCTAGAGAGGACATGAAATGGAATCTGGATCACGTACAGCGACCAAGCCCGTGTCTCAGAGCACGACCCCAGCAGGTCTAGAGCATGCATGAGACGGACCCATGCCGCGATAAAAAGAGAAGCCTCCGATCAAGCTCTGACCGCACTGACGGATGACTCAACGGTGTGGACGTCAGGGATGCGTAGGAGCCCCTGAAGATAAGCGAAAGGGAGTCGTATGTAGTCTGTTTTTGGGTCCCTTGGAAACTTCACGACTCTCCCTTGGCTTTGTGGGCCGTAGTCAGCAATACTCAGGTTATTAAGAAGGAACTGAAAAGGAAGGACGAACAAGCAATTTCTTAAAAGTTTTTTTAATACACTTTCGGGCAGGAAGTTGGGACCTGTAGAAGGGTGTTCTGAGCAAAAGGGGAGTAGAAATCGAGTACCTTCCTAGTGCGGGGTACCGGTTTCATATCATGGGGGCTCCTGGAGTCTCACCGAGGTGTGGCGGGTGCTTGTAACGAGACATTTGGAAGTCCATTTGAACGACAGAATATCTTTCCCCAGTAGATGTTTAACCCTGCAATTTTTCCATGTTTACATTAAAAAATGTGATGATCTCATTAGTTTCGAGCTTTTTTCTCAGTTCCCAAAAGGACATTTTCGCTACCGGTAACAATTTTGGCCTCACCAGATACTTTCCAGGGCACAAGTGAAATCTCCTGCAATGACTTGAAGGTCTCAGAGCATTTTGAACTTTGAAGCCATACTCGGCAAGAAAGCCATGCCGTGATCTGATCTAATCTGAATGATTTGAACCACGCTTGGTTGCGTTTAACTCTCGGCACGCAATGACGTACTTCTAACCTGCTAAGTCCTATGTACGTCCACTTTCGACTCGTGTTTCTCTGCAATTTTCATTTTGGAAACGGCCAAAAAAAACAAGGACAACGTCTTCTTAGTTTCGGGAACAGCTGCGAGGATCTTCTTGGACCGTTCGACAAAGGGATCAACCTGGTAAGCTATTGGGTAAAATCCAAGTATTTGAAAGGTGGAGTAAAACTCGACTTTACGGCGTCAAGTTCGGACAAGATTTCCCGGGTACCCAAGTACGTATGGGCCATAATGTCTTCCTATTGTTGCGTATTGGCCAGCTCCAAGCCAATATTTATGCAAGAAACAGGCCGAGATATGTCTTATGAAGGTTCAAGTGCCAATGAACAATGCGCATTAAGACCAAGAGAATTATCAGTGTTTGGTCGACTCGCGCTCGCATAGGCGCGAGAATTCATCACGGTTGATCAAGGTCAAGTCGATCATTGCAACGCGACGTGAATTTGGTTCCCCCCCCTCGCGGTGAGGCCATCACAGAAGGGCGGTAGTATACCCAGGGGATCATGGTATCATCTTTTGCTTGAAATGTTCTGCTTCAGTGAAGGTATGATGAAAAATATATCCTCATGAGCAGTGACCCCTACAAAGTAATCAGACATTTCAGGACCCCAAAATTTCAACAACAAAGGCCTCTACTGGACCCGACAACTTGAAAGTTCTGGGTCGACAATCAAAATCGAAAGGCCGTATGCCAGCCAACATTTATGCAACATGAGTAATGAATGAAGCCGCCTGGGCAGACAGCTTTCCCAAGGCTTGGAAGTATATAGTCGCGTAACAACAAGCCTTATCATCGTGGATGACCGCTGTTCAATATTTTCTCGGTCTTACCTCCAAGTGGCCATCATGCCGAGTTTGATGTGACGATCAAATGTGACTTGCGTGACCTCGAGGCGACTTCTTTTTCTTACTTCCCTTCATCGACGCGATGTAGCTGGCGCGCATTGGATCTGGCTGAGCTCGGGAGCCAATTTATACGATCATCTTACACGTACTTCTATCCGTTCAGCTCTCCGACTACGGGAGGCGCGCAAGAGATACGACCCGCGATTTCTTTTTACTTCCGTCGCCTTTTTTTTTTTTTGCTTCGCCTGGAACTTTTATTACGACACCCGCCCGCCTTCGTTGATCTCCGTTCTGCTCTCGGGCCTGAGCCACCAATACAAATACGTGACCACTTGAATCTCTGACTCCCCGACACTCTCACGCCCACGCCCACGTATGTCCAGCTCTGACTTGTTTACCCGAGCTCAATCTTGCCTCGAGTTGCGCGTCCATCATAGGTAACGTCGCGAATACATACTTGCCAGGGTTGTGGGACAGGCCCCAAGCGCGCCCACGTGTCGCTTAGCCAGCTATGACTCACTAATTTAGTGAGTAAATGAGTGTGGGACAAAGTTTCACGCTGCCCCGCTCCCCGATGCTTTACATTGACTCCCGCACCCGTGTCGCAGGCAGGCCAGATCGCGATATCGATCAATATTCCCGCGAACGACGCTAATTTTTTTCCATCACCGAAGACGGCATCGCACGCGAGAAGCAGGGAGCTGTAGGCAGTATGTAAGTTTCGTCTTTCCTCGTCCATTGTTCGTCTATTCCGGAGCTGATGATTCTCATGAGGCTGCGATGCTGGGCTTCAAATAGCGCGCGGCGCGGGCGACGGTGTTCCTACGATAGGCGGCGGCTGTCATTCCCACCTGATCTTTGCACTAGCAGTGATAGCACTTTGCGATTCACCCATTGTCTCTCCAGATATCACACCCCGCTTCCTTTCGACGTGTTGAGGCACTAATCCCGCATTCCACATGATACAGTCGGGATGTACCGGGGAAAGGCCGCGGACGGACGGTGTCTTGCACCCACGGTGAAGACCCAAAAGCCCAGCCCTCATGAGTGCTCTTTGCTTTTTTTTTTGACGTGAGATACCGTGGGTTTGGTCTCGAGTCATCGTTTCTTTTGAAAAAAAAAAACGTTATCAGGTGTCTCGCCCGATATGGCGTACAATGGTGGCGCTCCGATTTGACGGCGCAGATCCCGTTCCGTGAGGAAGGTACTCATCACGGAGGTAAACTTTGCATTGTGCCAGCATATCATCCGTGCAATGCGTTACTTACCACGCACGAAATTTCATGGGAGACTGATGGACTATAGCACCGCAAAATTGTTCGCGGAGTTCGATCGTCTTCAAATTACTTTGAATGGAAGGGGAAAAGCCGCTTGGACATCAGGTGAGCTTCTGATCATATGCACATTCCGTTATCTCATCTTTCCCCACACGGAACTTCATGTCTCAGATTGCGATTGTGCGATTGTTGTCTTTTTGTTGTACACAGTACAATCTCTTCTGGATCAACGTGGCAGTGAATGACTCTGCAAGACTCAAGAGACGGTATTTATACTGTGAGACATCGAGCTTTAATTCGCATGCTTAATCTTGTCTGATTCCTTGAACTTCGCCAGATCGGGTAGGCTGAAGGTGTTGCGGAGGTAACCGCGAAATGTCTGACTCCGGACCGGGTCTTTTCTTCGCACGATCGGGTCCTCCAAATTGGGATTGAACAATGGACGCGTATAAAAGGGACGTTGCTGAATATTCGGTTCGTTTTCTGCGATGCCTGCCTTGCGCACGCGCGCTACCCACCCCGCAGCAGTCAGCACTGCTCCCCCGCCACCGTCCCTCAAAATCATCTCCCCGACTCCGCGCGCGTTTACCTTTCCCGCTGCCCACAATCTCTCCGACAGTCCCTACTCCTCGCCACCCAACTCGCCCTTTGAACGTGATTTGTGCGCGCATGATGTGTCGGCATCCTCCGCATCAACGCCTTCCCCATCTGTTGCTTCCCACCACGATGATGAAGGTCGTCCCCCACTATCTGCCTTCACGCATACGCTCTTCCCGGTATCGACCGCCACATCGCCATCGCCCGCTCCCTCAATAGCGCACTCCACCAGTAGTTCACTCGGTACTCCGGTCGAAGAGCGGCGACCCAAAAAAGGCGACGACGACTATGTAAAGAGGCCCGAGAATGCATTCATCCTCTTTCGGCGCCAATGCTGTGAGGATATCTCTCTCTCCTTCTCCTCTTCCACGCCCCCGTCGATGCCATCTGGCTCCTCATCTGCTCCTCCCCCTTCTTTGACGACGCACACGCCGAAGAAGCCCCGCCAAGCGGACCTCAGCAGGACGATCTCCCAGCGCTGGAAGGCGCTGTCTCCCGAGGAGCGCACCCACTGGGAGGATCTCGCAAAAGAGAAGAAGCGCCAGCACGAGATGCTGCATCCCAACTACGTCTACCGCCCGCGTCGCTCCGGCGCGAAGAATCGCTCCAGCGCGACCACGTCCACCGGCTGGGCGACGCAGCCCAGAAAGCACTCCGTGCCGCCGCCTCCGCAGCAGATTGAGTTTGTGCTCCCTACGCCGCGCCCACATGCGCGCAGCGCAAGCGTACCGCCGTATCAGGCGGTCCAAGTCCCAAATGTATACGCTCAGTCGCCTAGCGGGTCCTCCTCGGATGCCGGCGGGGACGACCCTGCGGGTCTCATGGCGCTGATCTTGCAGCAGCACGGTATGCAAAACAACGCCGGTGGACTCGGATTCGACTACGTGCCCACGAATTTGAATTTCGAGACCCTAGAGGTGCGTACTGCTCTGTCTTTCTTTTTGCGTTTATCATACTAACGCGGATATTTCTGGTCAGCCATCCGCCTTCCTGAGCGCACTATTCACGCGATTGGGTGACACAGACACAGACACAAACGCGATGCGCTCCCCTGCCTCCAGCTCAAGCGCCGGTGGCTCGGGCCCCTCGTCGCCGTACACGCCCGCTCCTGCATGTACCGCCTATCACCCCTCCGTGTTTACCTCATCCCCTGGCGCCGGCGCCGATGTCGGTGTGCATCCATCCGCTTCCCACCCGGCCGCTTCGTACGATGATATAGCACTCGGGCTGTATGACGCACAGTCCGGCATGGACTACACTTCGTACGCATCCACGTGGCTCGCGGCGTCGCCCTGGCCTCCGCGTCCGCACAAGGGGTCGAGCAGGGCGACTTCGATCTCGCGCGCGTCCCGGGCGTGGGGCTTGATATCGCGTGGGGGCTCGGAATCGGGCTTGGGGACGCGTTCCCCGCAAATAGTGGTGGTGATACATTCCCGGCAGGCGACTCGGCGCACTTTGCGTACGAGGAGATGTACGCGCCCGACGTGCAGGGCGACAGCGCAAGCGGCGGCGGCGAGATGGCCTTCGAGGACGTGTTTTCGATGGAGGCATAGCCTCCATCTGCCACCCGTCCCTCTTTTCGATGGCATACCCCGCCTACCCCTCGGTCCCGTCTTTTTTCGTTTTGCCCCTTTTCCCCTCCCTCTGCTCCTTCCACTTCTCGCGCGGTGCGCGCTCAGTTCCATCTCTTTTCTTCACCTCATTCGACAGACCTCCCATCTCAGCCTGCACTCCAACTCATGATCATTTTCCGCGCACCCGGCCTCGGCTCAAAAAATCTTCTCCTTTTCTTACAACTTGCACATATCTATCCCGCCAATCCGCGCCCGCATCCAGTCTAATCTCGGCTCCCTTCGCCTTCGCTGTATTTCTTTTAGCTTGCCTGCACCCATGTATGTACCATCATCGACACCGGCTGTCGTTTCTATTTCCGTCGCCTCCGCTCCATCACTTCGATTTCGTCTCCATCTGCATTATTCTCATTTCCATTTCTCCACTCTGCATCCCCCCGCATTCCGCATTCCGCATTCCCCCACTCTGCATCCTCCCTTCCTCGCTTATTCCTCTTTATTCCGCATTATACCTACGCCCTATCCCAGGCTCAAGCTCAGTAATTTAATACTTCCTCCCCTGCATGTAATTTACACACCGCTCCCCCACATACGGTCTACAGTACTTTTAAGTTATCTACTTACGCGTTATGAATTAATGATTTATTTAATTTTTGCTGCTCTTGCTCTTGCGGGGCGGAGGTGAGGTGAGGCGGGACGGTGTCTGTCGCTTATCATGCAGCGAAAACGAAAGCGAGCGGCGTATTCTGCTGAAAGGCCAGGAATTTGATCCACAGACATCAGCGAAATATCGGCCCTGCATGTTTATCATAGGATCTGCGGCTGTTCCCAGAGGTTTCGAATTCTCGGGTCGGAGGAGGAGGAGGAGGATATATTACTGCGGAGGTCCCTATAAGGAACAAGCAGGTACTGTACCTACGTACAACACGTCCATTGATTGTACGCTACAGTCGTCAACGGCCCAGTCGCTGAGGAAGCATAAGCACAAGTGTGCACCTAAACACCGCACGAAAAAGCTTGGAAGACGGGCGTGGCCTGAAGAGCGGGAGAAACTAGTAGCAGAGCATATCTTGAAGAGGCCGAGGGAGATGCAGGACACGTGTGCAGTGTCGGTTCAGCAAACAAAAATGTTTCTGCATAACAACTTTATTCGTTTGAACCGGCATCATTCGGACTCGGAGTCCAGATCGACCTTTTGACCTCAATGTTTACTTTAAATGTACTGTATGTTGGGCAACGAAACGCGCAAGAATATTATATAATGTTGGACTCTTGAACAGGTTTGGGTCGCTACAAAAATAAATTTAAATCAAGGAAATTGCTTCAACAATGCCTACGGTTGCTACTTTCTGAAGAGTTCCTACACAACCTCAATTTTCGCCGTGTGCTGAGAGTCTACGGTCGGAGATTGACACTCATCAATTGGAACAATATTGTACTCCAGTAGACCCGCGGTGTAGAAGGTATGCAGCGTGCTTGAAGGGAGGGCGTAGATGTTCCCATGCGGTGCACCGCAGATGGGATCTGAATCGGTGTCGAGCTATTCTGACGCTACTTCTTTCTCGCAGGAGCCACAAGGACGCGGGGCACCCCGTTCCCACTCCTTCCGATGAAGGCGGTATACCGCCATCGTTGCGCGTGCGTCGGTGACCTGCACATCCATGGTTCAGTACATAGGACCACAAACAACAAGAGAAGATAAATAGCAGAAATGACGACTCACACTCGAATGCTCCCCGCACTGGATCGCGCCTACTTCCTGCGCCACCAGCTTCCGCAGCGCGATGTGCTTGCTCTTCACTACTGCGAATTTACTGGCGAGGACCTGCGTGTCGCGTATAGCCGAACGGGGGTGCGTGAGGAGGAGAGCCTTCAAGTCGTTGTGCACGGCATGCCCGACTAGAATGCGTCCTTTGAGGAGGGCAGCGACGCGTGCTCGGACGGCTTCGAACGGCTGGGCTGAGGCCAGGTTAATTCTCAGTGAGATAGACTAATGAAAGGAGCATGGCGGCGAAGACACACCATCAACCATATCCCGCTCCCTCACCCCACTAAACTCTGTCCGATAGTCGACCACGCGCTCGCGCGGGCGCACGAACGCATCGAACTGCACTGCGCCGTGGAAGTTCACCAAGCTGACTCTTGCTAGGGCGGACTCAGAGCCGCTGGGCCCGACGCCGACCATCTCGCAGTCGAGGGCGAGGTATTTACCGGGGCTGCAACGTGTAAATATCTAATAAAGGCAAAAAGAAGGGGGCCCACTGTCGCTGCATGTCAGAGTACTCGACCTGCCCGAAAATCATTCGACGCAGCGCCCGCGGAGACTCCCCGTTCTTCAAAGTGTCCACTTCTACTTTTGCGCCGATGATGACAGCCGGCGAGGAAGGGGAATGCTCTCTCCTCTTGCGCTTGCGGGGACTGGGTCCAGATTCCGGGAGGACCTAACCGGCACACAAAGGAAGGCCTGAGGATAAACACCAATCCTTTTTTTTCAGAAAGAATTGAGTAGACCGACTTTTTGCAGTGCGAGCCCGTTCGAGGAGGGCGGCTTGGATAAGGCGAGTGCGAGTGCGAGAAAGTAGAAGTCAAACTGCACCGATGGGAAATAGGTATGGAATATGAAAGACATGCACCTGGCGAACGCTATTCACTAGCATTTAAACCAAGATTAGCCACAGCGCCGATGCCAATCAGCTAAACCGGGTCAGAATGAATGCATCGCCCACATCAAGCAAGCGGCGTACCTGTGTACCCGGGGCTCCCGCTCGAACTTGATGTCGTCAAGTAGACCATCCCCGTGGAGTTTGGTCCCCGAATGAGACCAGTAAGTTACCGGGGCTTTGAATACGCTTGCAAGTCGTTGACAACTTTATTTTCCAACTGGCGTTACATAGAATAACCAAGGTTAGTATATGGGCGCTACGGGCGCGCCTTATAACTTCGTTGTCAAATATGAGGGAGAAGTTGGTTTGCGTACGGACCGGTACTACGCTGTTGCAAATTATCGTCATGAACCTGGGAAATGAATGACCTGCCGCAATTTCTTGACGATGATGAGAAAGGAGAATAACAAAGTGACTGACCGAGCTATGGTGCCGCCCGAACAGGGTTCTGCAGCAAGCTGCGGCACATCGGAACAGCCGGCGACGTATTTGGTTTGTCATGACCCCATGCCGGTAACTGAAGACGCAAAATAATGGAAGGAAAACGAAACAAAACCGTCTCTCGCCACAGTGCCGCGAGTCACGGAGGTCGATTCCTTCCTCTGCGCCAAACGGGGGGAAAGAACAAGATTAGGAAGGCAACCTCCGTGGACAACGAGAGCGTTAGGATCCTAGAGGTAAGGTTGCTACAACTCCATGAAACTGGAAAGTTCTATAGGGAAATATGATTATTATGAACTTCTCGTCTTGCTTCTCGTTTTTGAGTTTGTGAGGTTGTTCGTGGTCAAACGGAATGACGGCAAAAGATAATATACAGTGGAGCCATACCAACTTTTGCGAGTTTCAATTAATTCCTGGGCTAGGGCATAGTGTTTCGAAAATTTCAAGGTCAAGGTAAGAGAACGGAACAGAGGTTGCACAACCATCCGCCGATTGGCGGAAATGATGCTAAGTAGTATGTAGCACTGGCTCATCCGCCTTGACCAGTACCGCGATGGTCGAATGTTCGTTTCCTCTCGAGCTCGAACAAGAGATCTTCGAGACGACTGCCGTGAGGCATCCAGAAACGATTCCTACACTCCTGCGAGTCTGTCACCGCGTTCACATCTGGTGAGCCTCTTAAATGGCCTCGACTTTGTTGAGATATTTAGCCTCATATTGTGTCGACAGGATCGAACCCTTCCTCTATCGAGTCCTATATTTTGACAACTTCAACTGGGATGAGCCGTTTCTGATCGCGGCCGATTCGAAACCACTAGTGTTCCTGCAAATTGCTGTGCGGCATGCCCTCATTTTCGACTCCACTTCCGGGGTAACACCGAGATTCCACAAACTGCTCTTGGAATGTACAGGGATCGTAAACCTTGCCTTTGATGGAACACTCCTCCCCGGACTTCTCCAGGCTCTTAATAAAATGCACTTGCTCTTACTGTGCTCTCGGAGCTGTCTACATGGCCCCTAGCTACTTACATGTGAGGCACGAGCACCAATATTGTTGTAGCGTCTGTCTATGAGAGACTAGCCCCTAGCGGGATTGGGTAACCCACTCTTTCACTCTGTCACGTATCTCGATCTTAACGAGAATGAGCTAGAATGGTTCATCCCGTTGGCATGAAGTGGTCGTATCTTGCGTCGCTGCCTACGCTCACGCACCTCGCTCTCTCGGTATCAATCGCTGAGCGCATCTTGCCATCGTTGCGCACTGCCCTAGACTTCGCGTCGCCATCGTTGTCACCTATAATGGATCCTGGGATCGCGACCTCGCAATCGGCGCGTTTGCTCATAATATCATCTTTCTCGATCCAAGCGCAGTGGTGATGGCATTGGCGACAAACTACACAATTGACTGGGCACACGTGGCGGCGAAGATTTCTGGATACGTTCAGAGACGTTCGTTACTCGAAGACAAGCCGGTGAAATTGACAGTAAGTCGCTTGATTTTCGTTTGATCACTCCTTGTCTCATTACTGTCCATAGGAGCTTGCTACTTGTTTGATGAGACCGCCACCGCAATTCCTTAATGATTAAGTCGCCGTTTATTCTGACATATTCGCCAAATGATATACTTGTGCTCGGATCCATGATTAATGGCCAATACCGCTGAATACCGAAAATCGTAGCCAGCTGTGGTGTGAATGAATGGGGCTAAAATGACTACGTGATAGTTATAACAAAGACGTGCATCACATACGTGAGCTTTGAAGGGGGCAGAAAATAGCTCACAGCTAGTGCGAAGTGAGTATGCGGTTTGATTTCCTCTGTGACGCTGCTCTTCCCAAGCAGAGTCTTCAGAAACCGATTTATTTGTCCTAACTTCAGGAGCACATAATTTAGAAAACTCCGACGAACACAGTCCGTTCAAGTCGGGATCCAAGTAATCTGAATGGAACGAGGTTATTTGGATTCTAGGGTGTACTATTCTGTACTGTGTAAAGCCAATCAATACAGTCTGAGGTTGAACCCGGAAACCAAGCTGAACTTGAACCACGTTTTCGGGGACTCGATCGCAGCATTGCTGCAGTACGCGTAGAGCACAGCTGGAAGCGTGTCGGTTGGGCTTACATCCCTGGACTGAATCTCGAAAGTCGCTGAATTGAAACAACTCCATGTATTCTTTTCCCCTTTCACTGAATTGAGTCAGAAAATATGCGAACTCGGTGTCAAGTCTTGATTTCGCCAAATTTGATCCTCTAGATCTGAAGAGAGAGACCCAATTATCCCAAATATTCTTCAAAGTCCAAAAGCGCTTCTCGCTCAGGAATCGGCAAGCTCCGGAACATCAAATATTGATCAGATCACGTCCCCAAACATCAATTGGGAAACTTGGTCCGTGCACATGCCAGCGACATAAAATGGTCTTCTGATTTTCTGTGCAACTCATACTTACCTTGATGGCATAGGCCCCTTCACCTCCCTGGGTCTGTGGGCCGTGGGATCACTCCATAGCACGGCGACCCTGTCCATACAGAGCGTGCCTGCGGCTTGTATGTGCTTAGGTGCATGCACCGTCTCAATATTTTCCTGTTCCACCACGGCCACTCGGCTGGGTGGGCCTTTTTTTCCGTTCTCTGAGGCTCCTAACCCTAACCTTAATTTCACCGGATATAATTCGCTTTGACCGGTCCTTGATTGCTTGATATGACGTAACATGTATTTTCGAATATTATCTCAATTTTTTTCGTTGCATGGAATCGAAGTCTGCCCAAATGTTCATTCGAAGTCCTTGAATTCACAAGTTCCTTGCCAGGCAAATAATATCGCAACTGCTTCAAGTGTTTCTTGCTCTTTGCCTTTCATGCTTGCCGACAAATTGTTTCCAAAAAATACAGTGTATAATATGCTACTTGGGGATTGCGTACATTGATCGATGACTTTGACATTCTAATCTTTAAAATTGACTTGATCCACTATATGATGAAAAAACCTTAGTACACAAGTTCGGCCGGCCCTCTGTGCGTGGTGAATGAGACTCCATTTTAGTTATCAGGCAGGTCCGCAAATCACCTTTGCTCAACACCCTGCGTCGAGAGAAAATAATGAATAAAATATCAGACGCGATGGTTGTGTACTTACATTCTCGACCCAGGCAATTTCTGCCTTCATCTCTGTGAGACCGAAAGACAAAACCACATCGAGGTCCAAACGGTAATACATCCCCTTCAAGCCGAGCAGTTGGGGAACATTTTTCGCGATCCCTGAAGTGTCCGCGTGTACAGTGCAGAGCAGCTGATATTGTTCTAAACCATTTATTTAGATTGCGGTCTGAAAAACGTGGAAATAACCAACTTACCAGGCTCGAGATCGGTCCAGCGCGGTTCTTGACTCTGCCCGCGATAGCATATAATTGGAATCTTCACATGAGACAGTTCGGAACGATCACTTTTCAACTTCGTATAACCTCGCCGAAACTCCTGGGTTTCCGATACCCGAGTATTCTTCAAGGGTTCAGCATATCATTTGCTGAAGTAGAAGAGATTAGGAGTTTACCTGGTGCAAAATTGGGGAAAAGACTCTCGGGAGCGTCAGATCTCCCGCGTCATCCCTCACAGCGGACCTTCGACGCGCGAGATGCTCCAGGTCATTCGCGTTGTATGCTGTGCGGCATTTGGTGCCATACGTGTGTTTCGAGACCCTAACTGAGACCAAATGGTCTAAATGGAAGGAGATCGCCCCATCCGCCACGGCCTTGTTCCTGCTCACAGCATCAGTTCATGCACGTCAAGAAGTGAGATGGGGGCGTTGCGCACACATGAGAATCTGGGCGATAGACATCCAGTCCCTGAATTTTGAGGTGGCGCTTTAGTTCCGAATATAACCAATCACTGGCTCCGAACCCCCCAACAAGAAGGACGGACTAAGTGGTTTAATTCTGCGCGGATCCCTCAATGGTACAAGACTATGAACTCTTACCGACACCGGAGTCTGGGTTGATAGATTCGCCATACCAACCAAGATGTGATCGAGCGCGGGTTTGAAGAACCCCGCAACGACCTCCCTAAAGACAAAAATGAATGGAGACAGTTCGTGATCATAAACACTTTATAGAAAACCGCACCCCTCTAGTTTCAGTTGACCGTTGGATATATTCAATGTTGCCTCATTATCCCCAGGTCGACCAAATTTGATGTACTGCAAGTCCTTTGTGCGTCGGAATCTCAGCTTCGTCGTTTTGTCGAAGCATTCACGAATGTGGTCGACATCTTCTGCATATCGCGAGCCTCGCAATTTCACTATCACAAGGATATCAGTATCGGAAAAAATAATGTAGTTCGCTTACTTCCGAGGTGATCACGAGCACGGTTGCTTACCCAAATGGACCCTGCGAAGAGACCTTGGAATGCCGTGAGTAAACGTCCAGAAAAGTGACGGCGCTCACATTGTGGCTGCGCAATTTCCTCAAACGTCTCGCCGCCACTAGCGGTTACCGCTTTGCAATATGCGCTAATATCAATTGTCCCACCACCGGCGTCGATGATAACGACGCCATTGCCGAGCTGGGAACAGTCGAAGGTTAATTATGAAACTTCATTTGGAAGAGGCCACGCACTCGCAAAGGATCTGTCGCAAGCCCGTTCATAATGCAAAAGTGGAGGCTCGCTTCCCCCTCGGTGACGAATTGTAGGCGCATATGACCGGCGGTGGTGTTTGGGATAAGTCCGGCCTTGGTCGCAGCTACGCGCATCGTGTATTGCTGCTCGCCCTCCCACCCGTTTGGGTGGGTGAGGACGAATTCCATGTCACCTTCGAGCCCAATCCACATTGCGCCTCCGTTCGGATAAGATTCCGTGATGTACAGTTTGGCACAGTGAAAAAGGTAGCGCAGAAAATCTGCGAACACGTCGAGCGCT
The DNA here is from genome assembly GCA_029378395.1 of Mycena leptocephala. Taxonomy (NCBI): domain Eukaryota; kingdom Fungi; phylum Basidiomycota; class Agaricomycetes; order Agaricales; family Mycenaceae; genus Mycena; species Mycena leptocephala. The sequence continues at coordinate 54,931 of JARJLF010000347.1, forward strand.
GTTTTTGTTCGCGGGAGTGCGGGAAGGGACAATGGAAGGAGGGGCGTGAGGGTGCTAGGGCGGAGGTGCAGCTTGAACCTGATTCGACATAGACACAGGTGTAAGCTATATGATACGTGAGCTTTGATATAAAGACTGACCACTCGGCCTTTTCCCAACCCTCTACAGCCGCTTGATCCACGACGCTTTCTTGCAGTGCCTCCGCCCCACACGCTCTGACTCTCCCCGAACGATCGTAGTAAATAACAGAAGGAACCTTGGAGTCCCCCCCAATATGGTCTTGGGCAGGAAATCTATACGAAAACGTTATCTCGGATGAGACTCAGGTCAGTGCACAAATGAATCACCGTGTTACTGGCAAGATGTCTGGGATTCGACCAGGCTCCAGGAGACTGCGATCGTTGCTCAGTAACCCGCCATCGAGGGAGAATAACCAAAATGGTTACATACGAGTAGGACAATCCCGCATAGGTCGTGCCAATGTCGATGCCCAGGACCAACTTGCGCCGCGGGCCATCATATGGTTTCCTGGGACCCATGGTGGGTCAAGGGAGGAGCGGACACTGGCTAGGCGCCTGTGCGAACAGCGACGCACGGTGTTGTTCACTGTGAGAAGCGGAAGTCGGGAACTTATCTAAATTTGAATCAACAGCCACAGCTTGGATATACTTGGTTAACTCTGCTATTGAGCGGCCCAGGGTCCGGCAGTGGCGTTTGTTGGATGGATAGACGCCGAAAAAAGAAATGGGTATCCGTAACAGTCTATAAAAAAGCATGGTTCGGCCGGAAATGGTCAACATTTGACTCTTGTCATGCGACAGTCTTGGATCAAACTCTCATGGCAGCCCAAAGTATGGGTTCCCTTTGGGCTGCCATTAGAATTTGGTCCGAGACTGGTCATGCGAAGCCCATCACGAGGGAAACCGATGGGGAAAAGCGGGTTTAGTGGCGTCGTCGCGAGGTGGCAGCGTGACCGCTTTCAATCATTTCTAGGTCGATGTTCGCTGGCAGCTTAGGGACTGCCCGGAACCACCCACACGGTCTTTACTAGACCAAGGTCGAGGATGGCGAGAGAGCCGCATCCGGGCCCAGGGTATCAAGCCCCAGCGAGATCCTCACTTTGGGGAATTGCCCAAGGAGTGTTTTCGGGCCACGACATTTCAAGGCCTTTTTCCGCTTTACCACACACTGGGCGGCAGCCCATCCAAAATCCTCTCCAGGAAGCGGCGTTCCGAAATGGTAGCAGGCGCCGCGACTCAGATGCGAGGTCGCCGCAGCGGCCAGAGCACGGAGAGAACAAATCGAGGCGGGAGGGAGGGGAGCACAAAAGGCAAATGGGACATCCGGAGGGCGACTTGTGGAGGGAGATGCAGGGAATGCGAGCAGAAATATCCCGCCTGCTGGAGGAGAATCGTCAACACAAGGCAGAGGTTTCGGCGCTTCAGACTCGACAAATTCCGGGACCTCTCGATTTCACTGGGAATTCCTTTGGAATCACGGCGAATCTGACATCGACGGGCGACGTTCGCCGTATGATGGAGGACTTGGACGCAGAGATATTTCAAACGGCAGCGGCCTTATCCGAGTTTGACTTTCGCGGTCAATCAAGCAGGAGTTACCCACAGGGACGAGGAGTAGATCCCGACTTGCATAACCGCCTCATTCCAGTTCTCGGAAGTCACCTCATGGGTCTGTTATCGGCGACTGGAAGATCCCGCCCAGTACCAGCCATTCTGGTGCAGATCGCATTGCAGACCGTCATGTCGGCGTGGAGTTGCAGGAACCTGGGTGCTTGGGTCTTGGAAGGCAGCGGGCAGTTCGAAGAATTTCTAACCGAATTGTATGGAGAAATTCGACGTGCAGGTGAGTGCGATGAATGGACCGGGAACGCAATTGAGAAATGAAATCAGAGAATCCCAAAGACGCAGCAAGATGGAGGACGATGACTCGAAAGCGACTCATCAAGCGCGCCTCACTATCCGACGTCGGAGCCAGCTTACTCCAACACATCGTCGATGTGGTGATCCTGACCAAGTCCGGAAGCGCGCAACCCTTGAGCCGAAAATCGATTGAAGCTGCATTCGAAGACAGGATAGAAGTCGTTCAACGACTGGTTTTGGATTTGAACAGGGACATCGGCACGCGCATAGTTTCTGACGAGCTCGCAGCCGTGCTCGTGGATCCAGGGATGAGATTTGATCCCAGGACGATGGAGAACATGTGGCCACAGGAAGAAGATGGAAAATTCAGGGCCTCGGACGTGGTGGTGTGTACTACAGGCTTGGGTTTGCAGAACCGGGTTCAGAGTGGTGCGGTGTTGTTCGTGAAGCCAAAAGTGCTCGTTCGGTCGACGTTGGGCCAACTAATGACATGAAATCATGGACATTTTCAATTTAGAGCGGAGCTTTCAGGATTTAATCCAAGGAGCAGGCGAGATGCAGGTAGAAAAGATCATCATAGAGGTGAGAACAAACTGCGACTATGAGTCGGACACTGTCACGCGACTCATCAATTCCCACCACATGACCTTGACGCGTTTCACTTTGTATGTACACGCAGTGACGCACGTTACCTGTATGATATAATTCACGCGCATTATCGTACGTTTCCACCCTTTCTTCCTCCCGCCCAGCCTCCTGCCCCCTCCTCCCGCCTTCTACGTATACCCTAATCATATACCCTCATCTGTCCCACCCCGTCCGCGTTGTACATAGTTACCTAATTGCATACCCACCCATCCGTTCATTTTCATTCCGACACGTTCCCTTATTATTGAATGCCCACCACCCGTAATCTTTCACGATGCTGCGCTGGAGTAGACGCGGCAATCGCCTCTCGTCAGCCCTCCGCCGAGGATATGATACAGGAGATAATGACCTTGCTAATTTTCATCAAAAGGTAAAGCTTTTCTCCGTCGCTTGGCCACGTACTTACGCGAGAGCCGACATACATCAGCGACCAGCGACAAGTGACCCATGAGTCCATGACCGAGTGTGGCGCCTGTACAAGGGTTTCACCAAAGCCTACTATGCTGCTCTCGCCAAAATGACGCAGCCGGCCAGAGTACCGCCCCCTCCCCGCGTCGCGGTACCCAGAACACTGCCCCCCTGCCTGAGTATGCCACACCGTCAGAATCATCATCGACATAAAACTTACTTGCCCCCCCTTTCAGAGCATATCAAAGGCTTCATCCTCCACATGTCCCTGAACGTGCGAGGCATGCTGGGCGATTGGCCGTGCAAAGACACAACTGCATTACAGGTAAATTTCAGTATCATACAGCTAAAATACTCAAAGAAGAGAAAATTTCTTCAGTACAATTTCGGCTGGTCCTCTATGGCAACGGAGCTGAAATGACCAGTTGGGACTCACCTCCTTGTGAATGGTTAGCATATCTTCCCAGTCCAAGTCCAATACAATCCAAGTGGCGAACATTTTCCAACCACCTTCAGCTCAAAGCACCGGGTAACATCAAACCTGTGCTCAAAATATGTAGAACTCGCCACTCTGTGTGGGGTTCTCGGTCAAGTACGATGTGCCGGCCTTGATCTTTCAGACAGTCGGTAAAATTTCCGCCCATTTGAAACCATAAAGAAAATACCGTGTGTATACAAAACATTGTGCTACTGAGGGATAATGTACATTGAGCGATACATTTGACATTCTAACCTTTAACCTTGACTTGATCCACCATACGATAAAAAACCTCAGTACACAAGTTCGGCCGGCCCTCTGTGCGTGATGAATGAGACTTCATTTTTGTGATCAGGGAAGTCCACTCCCACCTTTGCTCAGAACCCTGCGTCGAGAAAGTAATAAATAACAGCTCAGACGCGATGCTTGTGCGCTTACATTCTCGAACCAGGCAATTCCTGCCCTTATCTCTGTGTGACAAAAGGACAGAACCACATCGATGTCCAAACGGTAATACATCCCTTTCGAGCCGCGCATTTGGAGAAGATTTCTCGCGATCCTTGAAGTGTCCGCGTCTACGGTGCAGAGCAGTTGATACTCTTCTAAACCATTTACTCAGACGGTGCTCTGAAAGACCAGAAAATACGTGGCTTACTAGGGTCAACATCGATCCAACGCGGTTCTCGACTCTGACCGCGATAACATATGATTGGAATCTTCACAAACGACAGCTGGGAACGATCGGGTTTCAACTTTGTAAAACGTTGCCGGAATTCCTGGCTTTTTGATACCCGAGTATGCTTCAAAGGTTCAGCATACCCAGTCACTCAAGTACAGGATGTGTGTACCTTGTGCAAAATTGGAGAAAAGACTCCCGTGAGCATGAGCTCTCCCGCGGCATCCCACACAGCGGCCCCCCGACGAGCCCGATGCTCCGGGTCATTCGGGTTGTATGCTATGCGGCATTCGATGCCATACGTGTGTTTCGAGATCCTACTCGACACCAAGTCGTTTAGACGGAAGTAGATCGCCCCATCCGCCACAGCCTTGTTCCTGCTCACAGCGTAAGTTCATAAGCGTCAAGAAGTGAGATGGGGTGGGGAGCGTTACGCACACATGAGAATCTGGGCGATAGACATCCAGTCTCCCAGTTTTGAGGTGCCTCTTTAGTTCCGAATATAACCAATCACTGGCTCCAAATCCGCCAACAAGAAGAACGGACTGTGCGTGGTTCAATTCAGCGCGCCTCATTCAATGTTATACGAGCATGAACTCACCGACACCGGAGTTTGAGAAAATACTTTCGTCATACCACCCAGGATCTGATCCAGCGCAGGTTGGAAGAACCCCGCGACGACCTCCCTAAAGACGATGATGAACGGTCAAGGTTAACGGAACACTCAACAGAGAACCGCACGCACCCCTTTAGTTTCAGTTGGCCGTTGGATATGTTCAATGCTTCTTGGTTGTCGCCGGAGCGACCAAATTTGATGTACTGCAAGTCCTTTGTGCGCCGGAATCTCAGCTTCGTCGTCTTGTCGAAGCATTCACGAATATGGTCGACGTCGTCTGCATATCTCGAGCCTCCCAATGTCACTATCACAAGAAATTCAGAGTATCAATAAAATATAATGTCAACTCACTTACCTGCGAGGTAATCACGAGCACGGTGGCTTACCCAAACAGATCCTGCGAAGAGACCTTTGAATATCGTTAGTAGACGCCCAGAAAAGTGACGGCGCTCACATTGTGGCTTTGCGACTTCTTCAAATTTCTCGCCGTCACTAGAGGTTACCACTTTGCGATATGCGCTAATATCGATTGTCCCTCCGCCGGCGTCGATGATAACGACCCCATTCCCGAGCTGGGGACAGTCGATGATCAATTACCAAACTTCATTTGGAAGATGCCACGCACTCGCAGATGGTCTGTCGCAAGCCCGTTCATGATGCAAAAGTGGAGGCTCGCTTCTCCCTCGGTGACGAATTGTAGGCGTCTACGGCCGGCGGTGGTGTTTGGGATAAGTCCGGCCTTAATCGCAGCCAAGCGCATCTTGTGTTGCTGCTCGCCCTCCCACCCATTCGGGTGTGTGAGTACGAATTCCATGTCATCTTCGAGCCCAGTCCACAGCGCGCCCCCGTTCGGATAAAAACCCGTGATGTACCGTTTGGCACAGTGAAAAAGGTAGCACAGAAAATCTGCGAACACGTCGACCACTGTTTTGGTTCGCGGGAGCGCGGGGAGACGGATTGGCGGGAGTGTGCTTGGACGGAGGTGCATCTTGAACCTGATTCGATACGCGACATGTAAGCTCTATGAAACGTCAGCTTAGATACAAAGACTGACCACTCGACCTTTTCCCACCCCTCCCGGACCGCTTGGTCCAAGACGCATTCTTGCATTGCCTCCGCCCCACACGCTCTGACTCTCCCCGACCGATCGTAGTAAATAATAGAAGGAACCTTGGAGTCCCCCCCAATGTGGTCTTGGGCAGGGAATCTACACCAAAACTTTATCTCAGAGGAGACTTAGGCCAGTGCAGAAATGAATCACCGTGTCACCGGCCAGATTTCTGGCACTCGGCCAGGCTCCAGGAGGCTGCGATTATCATTCAGTAAGTCGCAATCGAGAAGCGGTAACTAAAATGGTTACATACGAGTAGGACAATCCCGCATACGTCGTGCCAATGTCGATGCCCAGGACCAACTTGCGCCGCGGGCCATCATATGGTTTCCTGAAGCCCATGGTCGATGGAGGTTGAGGCAGAGACTATAGGCGCCCATTCGCGAAGCACGGTGCCGCTCACTGTGAGAAGCGGAAGAGGCGGCATCTATATCCGACGGCTGGGATATACTTGGACGTCTCTGCTATTGGCAGGCGTGACTTCCGTCAGTGGCGTGCGTTGGATGGATAGACGCCAACACAAAACAGAAGCGGATGTCCGCAAAAGACTCGAAGACATGAAAAACCCGATGGTCCGTCCGGATAAGGCCAAAATTTGACTCTCGTCGTGGGAAGGAATGTCGAGACGCTTAGTCGAACGCCAGGACGAGATCCTATCATAAGGGAAACGATGGGATGGAAAGCGGCAATGGGAGCAGAATAGGCGTGGGTTAAGTGGCGTCGTCATGTGGAAAGGTAATATGAAATCTGTGCTTGTTCCTTCCCATCTACCGCTTTGCATCATTCGGTCTTCGCTGGGTGCCTTGACATTGCCCAGAAACCGCTTACACACGGTCACTATCACACCCCCGAGGTCGAGGATGGCGAGAGAGTTGAATCCAGTGTATCAGGCCCCTGGGAGACCATCACTTTTGGGAGTTTCAATGGGGGGCTACGATATTCAAAGACCCTTTTCCGCAATACCGTACAATGGGCGGCAGCCGTCTCAATATTCTCTTCAGGAAGCGTCGTTCAGAAACAGTAGCAGGCGCCGTGTCGACTCAGATGCGAAGGCTCCGCAGCGGCCAGAGCACGGAGAGACCAAATCAAGGCGGGACGGAGGGGAGAACAGAGGGCAAAGGAGACTTCAGGATAGTGACTTCGGGGGAGAGATGCAAGCAGAAATATCCCGCCTGCTGGAAGAGAATCGTCAATACAAGGCAGAGATAGCGGCGCTTCAGACTCCACAGACTCGCATTATGAGCCCTGTCGATCTCTCTGGGAATTCCTTTGGAATCACGGCGAATCTGACATCGACGGGCGACGTTCGCCGTATGATGGAGGACTTGGACGCAGAGATATTTCAAACGGCAGCGGCCTTATCCGAGTTTGACTTTCGCGGTCAATCAAGCAGGAGTTACTCACAGGGACGAGGAGTAGATCCCGACTTGCATAACCGCCTCGTCCCAGTTCTCGGAAGTGAACTTGTGGGTCTGTTATCGGCGACTGGAAGTTCCCGCCCAGTACCAGCCATTCTGGTGCAGATCGCATTGCAGACCGTCATGTCCGCTTGGAGTTGCACAAACTTGGGCGCTTGGGCCTTGGAGGGCAGCGGCCAGTTCGAGGAATTTCTAACCAAATTGTATGGAGAAATTCGCCTTGCCGGTGAGTGGGATGAATGGAATCGTGAACGCAATTGAGAAATGAAATCAGAGAATCCAAAAGACGCAGCAAGATGGAGGACGATGACCCGAAAGCAACTCATCAAGCGCGCCTCGCTATCCGACGTCGGAGCCAGCTTGCTCCAGCACATCGTCGATGTGGTGGTCCTGACCAAGTCCGGAAGCGCGCAACCCTTGAGCCGAAAAACGATTGAAGCTGCATTCGAAGACAGGATAGAAGCCGTTCAACGACTGGTTTTGGATTTGAACAGGGACATCGGCACGCGCATAGTTTCTGACGAGCTCGCAGCCGTGCTCGTGGACCCAGGGGCAAGATTTGATCCCAGGGCGATGGAGAACATGTGGCCCCAGGAAGAAGATGGAAAATCTAGGGCGTCGGACGTGGTGGTTTGTACCACAGGCTTGGGTTTGCAGAACTGGGTTCAGAGTGGTGCGGTGCTGTTCGTGAAGCCCAAGGTCCTGGTTCGGTCGACGCTGGGCCAGCTAATAGCGTGAAGCATAGACATTTCGATTGTACAATAGTCAGTAAGCGTTCCAGATTTAGTCCCAGTAGTACTCGGGATGCTGTCAGGCAAAGATGGAGGTCATAGGAACCTTAAACGACTGGCTTGCACAGCATTTCGTACATTCCCACCACGTGCTCTGACGCGTCGACGCGCAGGCAATCCTAGATGTGACAAAACCGCCGAATAGATACGAGTACATTTCAAGTATGATACAGCGGAAATCCGGAACCAAAATGAATCGTTCAATACAGAATTTGGGCTGGGCCTCTGTACCATAGTTAGCAGCAGAGCACAGGTGGCAATTTGGAATTCACCTCTTCTCGATACCCTGTGAATGGTTAACATTTCTCCGAGTCGAATCCAACCCAAGTGGCGCACATTTTCCAACCACGCAATTTGGGCCTTCAGCTCGGTAAGGCCAAAGGACAGGATAACATCAAACTTGAGCTCGAAAAATGTAGAATTGGGCACTCCGCGTCGACGCGTCGGGTACTTGGTCAAGCGCGAGGTGTCGGCCTCAATTTTGCAGACAGTCTGGTAATGATCTGAAGGGGGATGAGAGTCTTTTCCCCCCACGATTCGAAAGAATACGCACCCGGCTCGACATCCACCCATTGGGGGTCATCCGCTCTTCCGCGGTAGGTCCAGAGGTCGGTCGAGAAGTAGTCTAGTACGGCGGGGTCGGAGCTTCGCCTATTGTACGACTCGCGGAATTCTGTCGTCTCGCAGACTTGGATTCCCTGGTTTAAGTTATTAATCAGAGAGAAAACGGGAGGACTGAGGTGGTTGAAGAGACGCACCCTCTTCAAAATAGCGCTGAAGCTATTTGGGATAAGCACGTCGCCGGAGACGCCTTTGTATTGCGTCTCAGCCCGAGCAGTGTGTTCCGCGTTCATTGGATTGAATGACTCCGAACATTTCATGCCGTAGGTAAATCTTGCTACACGCACGGAGACATGGTGATCGATGTGGAAGGACACGGCGCCATCGGCAACGGCCTTGTTCCTATCCTTTAATAAATCCGATGCTCAACCAAATTGAAGGACACGAACACATGGGCATCGGGGCGTGTTAGGTCGAGCCTCAAGGATTGCAGTCGAGACTTGAGCTCAGAAAATAACCAGTCGTTCCTCGCAAATCCGCCAACAAGAAATACAGACTGGAATGAGCATGAGTACTTGAGCAATTCTATGGTTACATGACTTACAGAAACCGAAGTCGTACCGATAGCAGATATACACTGCTCCCTGACCGCATCCACCACCGCCGAAATAGACGGCTCGAAGAATTGTTTAACGTCGGATCTGAGTCGGAGGTTTAATTTATAAAGAGCTCGAACCGTTGGAAACCGTACCCAGGAATTTTCAGCTGCCCATTACGGATGTTCAAGCTCGCATCTTGGTCACGATGGGTTCCAAATTTAATGTACGAGAACTCTTCTCCTCTGAAACTCAATTTGGCCGAGGTGTCAAACACATGTGCCATATTCTCGACATCGCCGGCGTATTTAGAGTGTCCCAGGTGGGCTTGAAATGAGAAGAAGTCGTCAATACATAGAAATCTTACTAAGTGAATCATCACCTTCGAGGTAGTCGCGAGCGCGTTGGGTAACATATATGGAACCCTGAAAGAGACCTGAGAAGAGATTAAATAGTACCTCAAATACGGGGAGATGGCTGCCTACATTGTGGTGGCGCGATTTCCTGATATTCCTTGTGACCATTCGACTTCTTGACCAAACGGTACGTACTGAGATCGATCGTCCCTCCGCCAGCGTCAACGACCACGACACCGTTCCCGCTCTACACACTGTAAGCAAAATCAGGCAGCGGACAAAGAAATAACCAACATCAATAGCCTGCGTAGCAAGCCCGTTCTGGATGCAAAAGTGCAGACTGGCTTCACCTTCAGTCACAAACCGAAGTCGTTCGTGTCCCGCATCGGAGTTGGGGATAAGACCCGCGACGACGGCGGCGTCGCGCATTTGGCTTTGTTGCTTGCCCTCCCATCCGTTGGGATGAGCGATAACGAACCGAATATGCTTTTGCAGCGACACCCAGAGGGCGCGGCCATTCGGATGCGTCTCCTCGATGAAGGTCTTTGCGCACTCGAAGAGGTACCGTAAGAAGTCCGCCAGGACGCTGGTGGCTGACTTGCGGTGGGGCAGAGGCGGAATCTCAGGACCGTTAACGGTGGGTCGCAGGTGTAATTTAAACCTAAGCAAAATTTATTTATTTTACATCAGAGATGATACTGTACGTGCAAAAAGAATCACATACCACTCTGCACGCTGCCAACCTTCGTCGTAGGCTCGGTCCATCGATTCTGCAAGCATCGTCTCCGCCCCCTCCGCTCGGATGATGCCTTCCCGATCATAGTAGATAGAGGTGGGAACCTTTGAATCACCGCCCACGTCCTGTTGGCCTGGGAAGCTAGAAATCGTTTCGCAAACTCGTAGGAATTTCGCACGCGCATAAAACTAACCGCGTTATTGGTCGAATGACCGGGACCTGTCCTGGTTCCAGAATGCTAATATGGCGTATTTTCAGCTATGTGCGGTCTATAAACGCAGGGAAAGACCGGCCTATATGAAAGGCCACTGAATGTCGTACCAACGTCGATTCCAAATACCAATGCACTAGCTCCAGAGTATACCTTGCGACCGGTCATGGTGGGAGGACGAGAAAGGCACCGAGAAGAACTGTGGTGGGCGCTAATTGAAGGAGCACGTCATCAAATAAAGAGTAAGAAACGCGACAGAAGCCGTGGACGGCCTTCAAACGGTGAAAGGGCGGTCCTGCAAACACGTAACTGACCAGCATCTGGATAGGCGTCTTCTCGCCATAGGCCCTCCTGCGTCGCTTCATGCCTTATAGCCCAGCCCTCGCTTCCAGAGCTCATGACCTTCAGAATGGATCTGTTCGTCGGCCACTATACACAGAGGATAAGGACAATCGATTGGAACGGGAGGACCACGTGTTGCGAAACGTGGGAAGTGAAGGCCCTGAAGAGTCCGTTCGCACCGCTCGACCGAACGCAGGGATAAATGGCCAGGAATTACGCGGGGACAGAGGGGGCAGAGCCGATGTCATGGGAGCAGGAGCGGCGACTCTTGAACCAAAAGTGCCGCGACCTCTGCCGCCAACACCAGCGACGAGACTTGAAGGTGGCTTTGAATGGGAAAAAACGGAGAAGGTAGAGAGAGTAAAAGTCGAAGAGAAGAAAACGAGAATGGGTACGAGAGAATATTTTGCGACGGATGACAGGCACCAGACGGCAGGCGTCCGACCACAGGGCCATCAGGTATCGCAGGAATTAGACGACAGTCAGCAAACGGCGACAGCCGACACACACGACGAGGATCTCTCCGATGGCGAGCCACAGCTATTTCTCCTCTCTGCGGATTCAATCTCAGGAGCCGATGCCGTCAGCCTAGCCAAGACCTTGAACGCGAATATTTTCCAGGCAGCGGCATTCATCGCGGACTCGCTCGAATGTACTCCAGCGGAAAATAATGCGCGAAAGCAGCTGTATCTGGGAGAGTGCATCACGAAACGCTTGGCGAGCGCGGATCCTGCTATAGTCCAGATCGCTCTGCAAGCGGCCATCGCGCGGTGGTGCAAAAGAAAAATAGATTCGTGGTGTTTGGGAGATGAACGGTTTGGGGAGAACTTGTGCAAACTGTACGAAAAAGTCTTGCACACAGGCAAGTGGCTGGTGTTGTGTTTTAAAAGGCACCTGTAATGATATGAGACGACAGAGAATCCAACCACGGCGCATAGATGGCGCGCTATAACCCGCGCACAGACCAAGCGCAATGACGAGGATATCCTCTTGGCCTCATCCCTTGTGGAAGTCATTTTGGATGTCATGGCTGCCGCTGGTTGGAACACGCTGCATCACAATTCGAACGGCGGAGGATTCATCCGCGACGAATTCGCCGGACAGATTGCCGCAATAGTCAAGTACTTGCTCCAGCTCCGGAAGGCAATCGGAGAAGATATCGTCTCAGAGGATCTGGAGGTGCTATACGTTGAACCAAACCGCATATTCGAGGACCAGACAATGGAAGACACGTATGCGGTGGGTCGGGTAGATCGAAGCCGCAAGACAGGATTCGTCTTCGACATTGTAGCGTGCACCACCGACATAGGATTGCAGAGGAAGAGCAGGGAAGGGTTGGATGAAAAAAGAAGAGATATCCTTCTGCGCCCCAAAGTTGTTCTTGAATCGGCTTTCAATGAAACTTGAAGTTCGTGCATTTTGGCAAGCTCAAGGCGGATAAAATTGAATCGCAGTGCTTGCGCAGTGCAGCGCCGAGCCTGATGAGCTGGAGTTTCACTAGTGCACTAGTGGATGGCTCGCTTTCAGTTAGACAATTCAAAAGTGAATAGGCAATCGAGTGAGTTGCCGCCAGTGATGGAAATTTTCAGGGTGGGCGATCACATGATCACTCTCACGCGTTTGAACCGACCAAACAGCACCATATATTGATCGATTCTATGTTTCGAATCAGAAAATGGCTCTAAATGGGCGAAGCCGGTTTTCATACTTCCGCCGGCGGTGACTGAATGGCGATACGCCACTGATAACAATATGTGGGCGCCACTGATATCCGCACACAACAAGCGCTCATTTATATTTATGTGGCCTTGGTTGTTCCAGTTGAACGTCACTCTGAGGTCAGAAAAACTCGCAACAAGTGAAATGAACCACGGGCGGAGCCTTTATCAGGGCCGAATTCTTACCTTTTGCAAATGTCTCAAGGTGCACCGCCGCCGACTTCCAGAACCATGGTTCACAGCTTCCGCGCCTAGATTAGCGCGACGTCTCCACCCATGATACACTTCACCGCAAACACGAGGCGCGCTCGTGCGTGTAAATATCCACACATCCCTTGTCTTCAGCCTTCATGCAGCAGTATCCCCCACCCCCGCCGCAGAGGTTTCACTCTGCCCCGCATTCTGCAAATCCTGCAAATTCCTGGCAGCCACGTACGCCAAATCATCGCTCGCATGGGAAATATCCCGCCCCGTGTATAAAATACCCAGCGGGAGGATCTACGACTTCCGTCTGGGGCGGCTCGACAGTCAGGGAACGCGACAGCGACTCGGACGACGATGACGAGACAGTCGCGGCGTTCAGCATCGCGTCATCGCAATCCCGCGCGCCGGGGAACAAGCCAACGCAGCAGCGCCGCGTCGCGCACTGGGTGCACGACACGAAGCACTATAGTTCGGACTTTAAATCGCCGTTCGTTCCCCGCTCGGGCACGACTAATGCGTCCAGCTCTGTGCATGGGCATGGACACCAGAAAAGCGATCGCGATCGCCATGAATCCCATAATCATCATGAAAGGAAGAGGGAACCGCCGCCCATATGGATTCCTCAGCCGCAGCATACCGCCCACCACCCGTTGCGACACGCCGTCTCGCAGCCTGTGCTGGCGCCTCAGCCTCCAATGCAATACGCCCAGCCGCAGATGGTCTGGATGCCAGCGCACCCGCCGCCGCACCAAGGACCCATGACAACTAACGGACACGCTCAGTTCCTAGCTCCCCCGAGGACCGTCACTGTCATGCACGCTGTGAGTATCCTACTGGCACTTTCGAAAAATCATAGGACTGACGTTGGTGTAGCCTCACGGACGTTCAAGGACTGAATCTCATGGACGAAAGCGGAGTCATTCATAAGTCTGGATTGACTCGTAAAAGTACATTGGCACCTGGGCCTGATTTTGGTAGTTCTAGCAAACTACGAACTTGATGCTGTAGCGATTGGAATTACAATGAGGAAATAAATTGCGAAAATTCGATTCGTCTAGTCTCTGAATAAACGCTTCAACATCGAGTCCTGTCTCGATTTCAGCCCTTTCGAGATGCAGCCAGAAATTCCCGGTGAATATTAAATTTAAACCTTTCTTACATCCCATTTATAAGTACTCTCGACGGCCTCCGAGTACTCTGCTTCAATGGTAGCGACTGAAGAGAAAAGAAGACAGGGGTAGATATTCCGGATACGGAACGTCACTTCTCCCATCTGATTTCCTCCTACCCATCAGCAATTCTCTGGCTACGATCGTCAATAACCAGTCACTGCAGACCAGCAGTTTCGAGACCGGGTAGTTTGAAACCTCTTTCTCCGTCCCATTTTTCGCCGCATCTACTATGATTTCAGAGGATCATCTCTGCGGCGGCGACTGGTTAGCTCTTTGAATTACCTCATGGGCCTCAGCTTAGCTCTTGTTGAAGGTGTTATGGCCTTGGTCCCAGGTCCGCCGGATCTGAGGTGGCTGAGTGAGAATATTCGGAACCCCGCAGAGCTGGAAGGGATACATATTGAAGTTGAAGGTTCTGAACTAGTGTGGCGTGAAATAGGCTTGTGAAATTTACATCTGCAAATTAACCCGGTAAATTAGCTGCTAATTTACCCGAGATTTCTCGAGGCCAAAAAAAACGCATGTAAAATACGGTCTATTTGACCGTAGTTGACGGATAATTCTATTTGGCAGCCCGACTGCCAGCTGGTTTGGGGTTGCCAAATAACATTTTCTATTTAGCAGCCCCCACGTATGTAAATCTTGCGGACCGGTGTATCTAGCCTATCTAAGTAATCTCTTTGACCATGTCGGCTTCCTCCTGCTCGCATTACCTTGTCGCCGTCAGAGGCATGCATTTATCAATGAGTAAGGGATCCAAGAAGTCCAGACTAACCTGTATAAGTAATCTTTCAATGGTATTAAAATTACCTCTTCTACCAAATGAACCCGTTGGACTTCTGGATTATTATGGCGCATCGTATCAAAGGGCGAGGAGACGATGTGTAATATTTTCCATTTGTTCAAGTATTGTTTCACTGATGTATATTATTCTGGTTCAGGATCATGTACTGTAAAGGTGTCCGAGTTTCATTATCGCCGGCAGTGGACTCACGCTGTTGCAAAGGCGAAGTTGAAATTCCGGAGGGACAAAAGAAAGGGCTGGTAGCGAAGACCCTCACAGCTGCTAGCAGCGAGGTAGTGAGGTGTCAGAAAAGGTCGAGTCGATGGTGGAGAAGAAGAATGTCAGAGCATCGAAAATCGAGGGTTCACGGGAGAAAAGGCACTCGGATCGGAATATGGTGCAGGCGGGGTTGAATTTATCTTCTAGAAGGCGATAAATATTCACTTTAATCCTAGCCTAGTGCATACATACAGCCTACCAGATGGCGGAGGATCTTATCGAGGATTAGCAAATCGTGGGGCTGCCAGATTCTGTTTGGCAACCCGTCTCGAAAACGGGGGTTGCCAAAGAAGCCGGGCTGCCAAATAGAATTATCCGTAGTTGACCCTCGGTTTTGGGAGTGAATCCAAGGTTTGGGGCATGATTCAACACCTAGTATAGCAAAAATTATACCAATAAGAATTCCATCAATTCCTTTTGATGCTTTGCTAGACATGTAGTAGTCTTTTTTGTATCGTTTCAAGGACCTCACGATTCTCTGGGCCACCAGAATTACCCCCGATTGTCCGGCGGTGCTTTTCCGGGCCGGTCTTACCAGCGCTGGAGTCTTGGTTTCGGTCGTGTAAAAATCGGGAGATTTCAGCTGATTTGGGTGAAATGTGGGCCAAAATTTGTAGGAATCGAGTATTTTGACCATTTAAAGTTTAAAAAGGGCAAAAATTTAGGTCCTGGGCGGCTTCAGAGGCTTCCCAGAGCTTTGGTAAATTTCGGGTAAATTGGCGCAGTAAAATAGGTCAAACAGACCCCTTCCAGGAGCCCCAGGTAATTTACCTCTGTCAACTAGACCCCGGAGCTATTTCATGCCACACTAAGATATTAGTTTCCGGGATATTAATTGTTACCCGATTTTGACCTAATCATCGTAAGTCATCTATCACGAACTTGGCATCGAAAGACGTTTGATGAACCCTAAAAAAAATTGAGATGAAAATACTAAGGCCCTCCGGGCACCCCTGGTACCTCTTCTCAGACCCGTTTTACTTCCATCGTGGATGATATACTCAGGGGCATATTCCGAGGAACTTGAAAACGGCTCAAAGATTCCCTCGGTCAACGCTTGCGCGTGCGCGCAAGCGTCGACCAGCTCACATTGAGCCAGGGATATTGTACCTAACATATTTATTGGGCCCATTGAGCTGAAAAATATTTTACTTGATGTATTCTTTCTATGCTGGATGCCGTGTTCCATCTGGATTTCAATGCAGTGATTATCCCAGATTCAGTGGGAGGGTGACATTACAGCCCAAAGATTCTCTCGGTTGACGTGTGAGGGTGGGATTGGACAGAGAGGAACCGGTGTGGCGCCAGGAGGCAAACACAAAAACTGGGCAGCGACGGCGGCAGCAGGAGAAACGTTGCGGGATTGAATATATTAATTACTTTTATACTATTAATTATTTGATTATTTAATTTGTTATGTTATTGATTTGTTGATGGGGACTTTTCAATTCGCGTTTGAGACCTGGATCCGTAACCGGTACCAGGAAAAATCCAAATACTCAGTATTGTAGTACAACGAGATCAAGATATCGTAGGTATCGCCCATATCAGATCGAGTCCTCATGGAAAAACTCAGCGTGAGGTCAATAAGAGGAAAATAAACCAGGTGAATTCTGCGCAGTCTGTTGAACAAACGAGTACGTAGGAAAGAGTCAACAACACAGATCTGTCGCTGGAATGATGCGTTCCTTGGGTCTAAGTATGACCCGGTTCATCAGGGCCTCGGGCACTACCCGAACACTCCGGAACATTGTACCCCGAGTTGCGTCCCGTCATATCCTTCGGTCATTTCGGAACCAACTTGCAGAAAATGCTAATGCCTTCGCGAAGAAAAAATCAACTTGTATTCGCAGATCCTTTCGGTTGCGACAAGGTCCTGTTGATGCCCGCGTGAGAAATGAATTAGTTCAAGACGAATGGGGTTCGTGTGACCGACGGGAAGAGCGGTGAGCAGCGGCGAGAGTCCGGTGATGAACGGATCTGTACCGATGTTTGATGGATGCAGTATAAGCGAGCCTAGTCGGTCGTAAAGCGAATCGGAAAAGGAACGGGTTTCCAAGCGAGCAAGGCGTCGTCCAAGAACCAACAAAGCGCAGTACATAATTAATTGCAGTGCACGCCAAGTGCACCAACCCGTCGTTTGAACGAAAATTGTCTTGCCGCGGCCAAGCCTTGGAAATCCATATCGTTGCGAATCAAGCATGCGAAGAGGACGCCGCGCGCTGCGTAATTATTTGTAAGTACGAGCGTAGTACGACCTAGTGCCAGCGCGCGTTTGAACGGGCTCCGTAAACACCGTAGAAGGCCCAAACCTGCAGTCGCCGGCCATTTCGGACGCCGCCAGCGCGCGTCGGCTGCTCCGTCGTTGCCCACGACGCACGCCGACGTGCCCAAGCCCTCGTGCTGTGAGCATGAGGAGCCCAGTTGCCTATGCGGATTTTCAGAGCGTGATGGTCGACCACGCGTGAAACAAAACGGGCTGGTTGCGGCGAGACCACTCAGGAGCGGAGTTAGCAACACTGGTCGTCGATCCGCAAACGCGGGGGATCCGTTCGCATGTTTCATCTAAACTCGGGTGTTTCCCGATATCCGTGCCCCATGAAAGAGAAAAAAAAAAAGAAGCCAAAGACTGAAAGTCAGTAGAAAAAAGTTGAGGGGATAAAGCTAAAGACGCCTTGCCTTTCTTTGCCTTTATGCAAAAACGTTTGTGCATGATCACATAGGAGGCCGATCCTGTAATGATGCATTGTCCAGAACGCCGATAGAATCGAATCTGTCATGATGTTTCTGATGGGTTTCGGCACAAATCTGATGGTCGTTAGCAGGCACAGCTTTCTGCTCCCATTTAAGCCTGCTCACCGCGAAGCGTCCAGTCAGGCTCTACCTCTCCTTCTTTCATCCTTTTTTCTTCTTCGAGCACAGGTGCTCTTGCTTTACCTCGCATTACTTTTCAAACACAGTCTTTCCCTCACCCACTTTCATAATGAAGTCAATCTCCATCATCTCCCTCCTCGCCTTCGCCACCTACGTCGCTGCTCAGGCAAACGGCGGCCCCCCCTTCGACCCCGCAGGGACAGGCAACGTCGGTAACGGCGCCGGCAAACAATTCATCGGCGGTCAGTGCCTCAGCGCGGCTGACTGTGGATCCGGCTGCTGTGCTGGTCCTTCGGGCATCTGCTCTGGTGTCGGTGCCCAGACCCAGGCTGGCAAGACTGGTTGCGGATTCGGTGGCGGAGGACTCGCCGCCGCCCCGCCCGCCGCCGCTCCCCCGCCCCCGCCCGCAGCGGCCCCCGCGACCGCATCTGCCGGTGGCCCGCCGTTCGACCCCGCAGGTGTTCCCAACGTCGGCAATGGCGCCGGCAAGCAGTTCATCGGCGGTCAATGCCTGAGTGGCGCTGACTGCGGTTCGGGATGCTGCGCCGGTCCTTCCGGCATCTGCTCTGGCCCGGGCGCTCAGCTCCAGGCTGGCAAGACTGGCTGTGGTTTCGTCTCTGGCGGAGCTGCTCCCCCCGCCGCTGCCCCGCCCGCCGCCGCTCCCCCGCCGCCCGCCTCCCCCGCGACCGCATCCGCTGGCGGCCCGCCTTTCGACCCCGCAGGTGTTCCCAACGTCGGCAACGGTGCCGGCAAGCAGTTCATCGGTGGACAGTGCCTCAGTGCTGCTGACTGCGGTTCCGGCTGCTGCGCGGGTCCTTCGGGTATCTGCTCTGGCGTCGGTGCCCAGACCCAGGCTGGCAAGACCGGCTGTGGCTTCGTTTCCAAGCGATTCATTGCCCGCAGCCGTGCTCTTCTCATGGATCTCCTCCAGTAGAGTGTGGGATGACGACCTCGTTTGATACCTGGGTTTCAGATTAGTGGAAGACTTATTTTATGTAATGCAGTATTTAAGAACAACCCTGAAGAATGTGATGAATGTTTTGGAAGAAATCTCTACTGTGTGCGCACCTGAGTTTTGAGTTCTGAGGGGGGTCGTTCTTGTCTTCTTGCTTGGGTTCGTGTGTTTGGGAGCGACCGTTTATGATAATGTGAGTCATTCGAGGGGAGAAAAAGGGAAGAAAGCAATTAGGGATTAGGGTATGTAGGTACACTCGACGGTTGTGATACAGTTATCTCTAGGCTGGGGGAGGGTAAGAAGCGAAGGGCGTGGACGAGAAGAATGTACGGGGAACGGAGGTAGAGAACGACGCCGATGATAGCGTAGAGAAGACTTGAAGGCATGTAGGAAGAGTATGCGAGGTCTTCAACAATGCGAGGCCCGTCCATAGCGCAGAGCAGAGGTGGGTAGGGGACCTCAGTAGCTCGAATGAGGCTGATCACCCCACGTTCTTCCCTCCGACGCTAGTAAGTAGAATGTTATCGACTCTTGCACAGCCACACAGCTATTCACCCCATACTTCCTGCTCTGCTTCAGCGAGAGAGAGCGGAACGCAGGAGGGGACGATCGTCATACGCGCAGCCCAGAACGTGAGCTAGGAGTCCAAAGGATGGGGATCGAGGGTACGATATGTGATCTTTGCGCAAAAAGACCATTTTGGGAATATGCAGATTTCTTCGTCTCGTCGTGCACAAGGCCATCGCGGAAATGAAGAGCAGCTACGCTGGGGAGATCTCAGTGCAGCTGCACGACGTAGCCTTCGCCGTCGAGGGGGGGTAACGAAGGAGCATGATCGACTGCGGCGTATTCCTCTCCGGGAAAGAAGCTGAAGGTATCGAAGGACGGGTCGTTCTCTAGGCCCGTCTCGACAGCATCCATCTGCGGCGTCCCCATGTACGCGTCGTCGTCCGCATCTGACTGGCCGCGGCGTCAGGGAAGCATCAATCAAGCATACGAACCGAGCAACGACATCCGTGCTATTCTGGTCGTCCCCGATGCGTACACGGCCTCACATGCACATGTGCGTGAGCGTGTTCCAGAATATGAAGCTTCCATAAGAATAGCAGGCCCGCATATGATCGTGTACAAGCGCGCGCGCAGAAATAGAGTACGGGAGTGCACTCGCGAATGAGTCCTCGAGTATCATGGCATCGAAGGGCAATAGGATAGGAGTTTGCCGTTCTCAGAATATCTGCGGCGGAAGAGGGGAAGGACCCACACCAGCAGCGCGCATGTGGACGTGTGGCAGCTGGATGAATACTGCAGGCGATGTTACAAGGACGGGTGCAGGTACAGCGGCGAGACGCCGAAAGACGCGCCGTTGATGCTGAATCATGGGCGTCCGGGAGAAGACATGAGCGGCGTGCAGTTGCGAAGACGTCAACGTCCAAAACGTATCCGCGCCGTATTGGGCGGAGAGTGATGCTGCATGCTCATGTGTGGGCATTATCTCTGTGCCTGCATCGACCACAAGGGCGACTTAGGAAAGGGGGACACCAGGATCAGGAGTGTACTTTCGGGGCGCTCTAGTCAAGTTCTCGTGAGAGGTATGGCGTGAACGTAGAGTCGAAGGGGAGAAGGGCGGCACCCCGGGTTGTACCCGGGTACAGGTCGACGTGCGCAGACGAAAACGGAAAGAAAGGCGTCCGTCGAGTCAAGTCAACGATGGGTGACGTCGAGATATGCAGTCCACTGCGCCAAGTTTGCCTCGGTTTACTCCCCGAGCGTCGGGAGCCAACTGAGGTGGGGCTGCTGCGCATGGAGCTCCCGACGGCGTCGCGGAGCCCTATGTTCCTCGGGCGGTGCAGGCTATAGTTCCTTCTCGTCCCGGGTTCCTCTCATCCTCCTCGGTGCTCCCCAAGGTTTCTCTCGCTCTACTCGAGCTTCCCCATGGTTCCGACAAGGAACCGATGTCCTGCAGTGTGGCATCGGATTTTCGCCGTATCCTCCGTCGAGTGGTTTTGGAAAAGAAATTCAAGCAAGACTCGCTATTAAGGGGAGAATTTAGTAGGCGTTCGGCGCCCAATATGGGGGAAGACAGACGTACGGAGGCGGGATGCACATAGACTCCTCAGGCCAATTAAACGACCTCGTTTGCGCTCATCAGAGAAAGAGCTGTTACGTGCCGACTCGGGTGCGCAGCGAGTCGCAAAAGATCGCGCTCCGAGAAAAGGTGATTGTAGGAGATGGCGTCGACTGCAGGGATACACTATGCCGTTGTATGATGATGGGGGGAGGTATGGAGGAGAAAGATACCGCAGCGTCCAGCCGACACAGTGGCGGGAGATTGTCCTGCGCTCCGTCAGCGCCTCCCTGAGCTTCATCATGCTTTGCAGCTAGAGCACGGAGAGCGAATTAAGCTAGTGCTGCGCGAGACACGGCTTCGCGGATCGCGCAAGCAGGGGGACGCCCACTGTCACTCGACGCTCCATGTTCCTTCATCCTTCTTCATCCTGCCCGAGCGTGAGTGGGGCGTCGAGTACTCCTAGGCTGCGGAGCGGGACAGGGTAGGATGACAAGAGTGATGCCCATAAAGTGGTTTTCGTATAAGAGACATGACATCCCTGAAAAGGGGAAGGCGATTGACGGTCGAGTCTCGCTTCGACCCAAAACCTGACGCAAGAAGCTACTCGAAAAAGCCTGCTCGTCGAGTCAGCGATGGGTAAATAGCGATACAGCAAGACGTACCGGTGCGGTATGCACGTTGCATCCTTCCTCCTCTCGTCCTCCTTTGTTGATTCCATACGTGGAGGGAGAGCTGCGAAGCGCCGAGTCGTGTTAGCTGTGAGAGCGCTTGGCATGTGGAAAGAGACACACTCGTGTCGGAGGGAGAATCTGACGGGATTACACGAGGGCTGCATTGCGTCCTCCTCGGCACCGCCGTTACACGTCTCAGTCGTGGAAGCTCGTGGACGAGGGAAGAGCCGGAATCTATAAGCTGATACCGATAGCCCATGCAGATGTATCGATGAGAGACCTGTCACGGCGTCGGGGACAAGGGGTGCTTGCCGGTCCAGACTAGTCCACGCCGGATGAAGGGAGAAGCACCGCGCGAGTCGAGTCGAGCTGGCGGTGGGAGATCGAAAGAATTGAGTGTCTCACGCGCCGTGGGTGTCTCGTCCTGCGCCCCGAGCGCCCGAGTGCCGGGAGCGAAATGAGGCAGGGCTTGCGCTGCGAGCTCCCCCGGATGTCGCGAAATGGCGGCGTGCCGTGGCGGGACGCGGGGCTCCATGTTCCTGCGAAGGTGTGCTTCTCCCGTCGTCCCGTTGTTTCTCTCGCGCTCGGGAACGCCCCCTTGATCCTTCTCGTTCTGTCCAGATGGGTCGATGAAGCTGACTTTGTTGGTGCCGAGGTCAAAATCGTTTCGACGATCGAGTCTGGCTTCGACCCGAAACCTGACGTAAGCAGAGACTGCCGTCCTCGAAAGCCTGGCCCGCCCGTCGAGTCAGTGGTGGGGAACTAGTAATACGGGGGAAGACCTACCGAGATGGTGTGCACATCTCTCCACACGTACTTTCGATAAATACGAGACGAAGAGCTACTCGGCGCCGACCCGAGGGTGGAGAATCGCTGGGCATCGGATTAGCAGTCCGCGCACTCCACATGAAAGGAGACTTACTCGGTAGAATTTACATCGACTGTACTCTCGTGTATTCGCCCCCGCCGCCGGGAAAGGGCCCGGCAGGAGGGAAGCTGGAGTATACATCGCCGAGGCGTGCTGGGGGAGAAACGACGCCGTCGAGCTCGACTTAGTCATCCGCGTGGAAATCGTGCAGCGCTCGGTCGACAGCTCCCTGAGGTTCAGGGCGTTTTGCAGCCCGAGCGCCACGAGCGAATTGAGTTGGGGCTGCTGCAGAGGGAGCTCCCTAAGCCATCGAGGAAGAACCACCGCACGCTCCTTTTCGATCCTCCGTGCCGCCCAGCCTACTCATCCTCGTTTACTGTGCCTCTCTTCCTTGTCATCCTCCTCGCCTACCACGATCCGCCGAAGCGGACGTATACGGGCTGCGCGCCACCATCGTCGGGTACTCCCAGGCTGCGGAACGCCGTGCGCTGGACGTAGTGATGCGGAGAAATTTAGGACGGCAGTGGGGGGAAAGTCGATTTGGCGAGCGGGTCTGGCTTCGCCCCCAAACCTGACGCTCGCATCTTCATACGCCCGCCTGTCGCTATCCGCCGCACGAGCCACGGGCAAGCTTCCGGATGCGACCCCACCATAATAGGTAGCTGTAGTATCGTGTCAGTGGTGGGCTGCGCCTGCGATAGGGGGGACTTACCTATGTGGTATACACGTACACTGTCCATCCTCATCTTGCCCTTATCTAGCAATCGCGTCCTTGTAGGCTATTGGATCCGGCTGGGAAAGGGAGCTGCTAGACGTCGAGTCGGATGAGCTAAAGCGCTGATATTCGCATGAAAAACGACCCACCGAGCGGTATGGATGCGCATCGACTCTAATCATGCACTCGCTCGACCAGTGTAGATCCACT
Source organism: Mycena leptocephala (assembly GCA_029378395.1). Taxonomy (NCBI): domain Eukaryota; kingdom Fungi; phylum Basidiomycota; class Agaricomycetes; order Agaricales; family Mycenaceae; genus Mycena; species Mycena leptocephala. The sequence continues at coordinate 78,277 of JARJLF010000347.1, forward strand.
CTCTTCTTTGTCACATTCTTTGTCACATCTTCCTGTGGGCCGTGCTGTGGACACCGGTGTCGTTAGCTAAAGGGTGCATTTGCAGAATGAGGATAACGGGACCTCTGTTCTTGATGGTGGGGACCAGCTGCAGGCAATGAGTCAAGACGGAGCAGGATCTAGGACAAAGTCAGAAGCGCCAGTGGGGAATTCCAGCCACACGTACACACCTTGGCGTCGAATACTAAGCGGTAAAAGACACACCGCGCCTCCACGCGCGCGACAGACACTAGAGACGGAACATCTAGAGTGAGATGTGAATAGGAATGTAAAACAAAAATAAAATAAAAAATGGAGGAATATGGACACTGACCGTTCTCTGACGGGTGAGTGGCCGTGGATAAGGCTGTAGTGAAGGCCATGTGAGTAAGGGGATGGGGAGACACAGGGAGACGTACCGCTTATCATGCCTGGCGGATAATACCGGCCACCACGACAAGACTATTCGTTTCCGACATCCGCCGTGAAGCGTTTAATGCGAGGGAGACATCGCACGCAGCCAACTCTCCCATAATACCAACCTAAAAAAAGTTCTCGGATACAGTACCGGTGAGCAGGAATGAATAAACGAAGGAAGAATCTGAACGTACTCACAAGTGATCCATCTCCTCGAATGTCGCCAGTCGCACCAGAGGTCATTCGGATGTTAACGAAATGCTTTCTAGGAGAATAAGGTGCTATCGGGCCAGGACATAGCTAGACGCCACAGCATTCTGCTCAGCAAAGTCTCAATCCGTCCTTCTTTCGCACTTTCAATGAGTGAACATGGTGAATTATGGAGGACCCTATGAGAATGGACATCGCTTTGGGCCACCAAATGAGGGCCTTGAAAAGTGGCCTTGAAACCAACTTGAAGCACGAAGCAAGTACACAGGCATTTCGTGCTCATGGGTCAATTGGAGAGCCAGTTACATGAATGAGAGTTATTGGGGCCGGGGGACGGAAGAAGTATACAGTATGATGAGCATAACTGAGCGAAAACGCGTCAAGTCAAGTGAGCAACCTCGGAGGAACCACCAAGGGCAAGCGTCCCTTGTTTGGTCACGGCTGCTTAGCCCTCAGATCCAAACAGTGGCTGTGCATACGGCTTGCCACTTTCCTGTCGCATATTTCTTGGATCCAAGCTCTTCTCTGCTCCAAAAATTCCCGTGGATTCTCAGTCTCACACCAGATCAAGTAGGATTCTCACTTTCGCCAGTGCAAAGAAATTCCCTTCGCACTCTTGTTCAGCAGTAGGCTGGTAGCGCCGTGGAATTATTGGCAGAGTACTATCTGCGGAAGTTTACTTTTCAATTATGCGGCATCCTCTTCTCATATGCGTACGGTTTATCTCACCTCCTTGGTCCGTTCCCTAGACTGTCGGCGCCATCCCGGTCCGCTTATTCTCATGTTTACCGACTCATTCTCACTGCTTGTTCTCTCGCTGGCACTCAATCGCCAGGCCTTCCCCACTTGTGGGTAATTGGTGCCGCGTCGCCTTCTACCCGATTTGTTCGATATAGTCATTCACTTGCGGTTGCAATTTTTCACTCCCAAGACTGTCAGATGCGCTCCCGTATTACTCGCGCGTCGGACCGTTGACGTTACTTTGACTTCTTACTTGCCGTTTATCGGAATCCAGGCTCTGATGCATTCTCACCACCTGTCCGACTCCTCTCCCGCTAAATTAATTCAATGAGCTCGACTTCATTTTGAATCCTTCCGAACATCGCACTGCAACCGTATACATCAACCAAGTCCGTCGATGCCTTTCTTAGAGTCTCATGCATCCTCCCTACGCGTTAGACCCTTCTCCTGTGGCGCTCAAACTACTCCAACGGGTTTCATTCCGTTCTAATCCGCACTGTCTTTCACTACCCATTGATCTGTATCAGGTTCTCGCCACACATATTGCTTTTGCGCCGCTTCTTCCGCTTTTACGACACCCCTCAACACATCCCGCCGCTCAATTCTTGAACTCCTCCACGCAACTCCCCGGCTCCTTTCGGCTGGAGATAGACCTCTCCACATCCACAATGCTTCAGGACATCTAAAAATGGGATGACGAGAATGATTGATGTCCTCAAAAAATTCCGTCGTTCTTGCTACTCCGTACGTTAATTGAGGTGCGTTAATTGAGGCCATTCGTAAATGTACCTCTCTTGAGATTTTGGAACCCGAGCCAGGCCGTGAAGCCAGAGCTTGAATCGGTACCCACAAATCGGCAATTCACAGCTATTTTCAGGTCGAGAACACATTTCAGGACTAGTGGACCTTCGCATGTATTTCGTTCATCACTCACCAATTCCATGTCAGACCCTGACCTCATCGCGACGCCGGTCCAATCGGGACAATGGTGTTAGCTTGAGAATCTACGGATCAGGGCCAGCAAGTCCTTGATTTTCGACTACATTTCATTATTGTAACAATTTGAGGATGGATAGTTGCGCAGAAACCACACAAAGAACACCATGCAGCAGCCTGAATTTTCTCGGTCCAAGCCATGGGACAAGCCAGTGGGCCTGGCTTGGCTTATTCATGGTTTGGGCTTGGGCTTCAGAAATCCGAAGCCTGAGCCAGACGAAGCCAAGCCCAGGTCGAGACAATCTAGAACAACACTATAAATAAGCAGTTCCTTACACCCTGACGCAAAGCGCACCCGAGAACCTGGTAGATACTCTGATCATAATTTGAGCTCCAGTCAACCGGGAACACGGGTGCAGGATCCTGAGAACCAAGCAGCTCTGTGGGAGAATTTGCTGGAGATGATTTGGGAGAAGTAAAAAACCTGAGAGTGCGTCCAACTTCGGTCCGCCTGCATTCCGCGACGTGAGATAACCTTGAAAATTGACCTGAAATACACATTCTCATACACATCAGGCGTAAACTTTATTTTACCAGTCAGCGCCATATTTCCACGTGCGCTTTGAGGCCAGTGCTGGTGCATGGCAGTACGAGTCCGGTCTTGGTGAACTTTGAACCTTTCTTCCTTCCGATCATTCCGACGGGTTTAATGGATAATTCTATCTGAAAACACCCCTTCTTTCTTGCGTGATTTGTAAGATTGCTTCAGATGGTGGCTGTTGGCGGGAGAGGCGGGATATGGCAGGTGATGTGGCAATATCAAGAATAAATTCCCGAAAAAAAATCGGGCATAGAGGAAGCCATCTCAGGCAGCTACTAATTTTTTAATGGCCTTTTCTACTTGAAATGACCAAGCCTCAGGCTTTCAACGGTTTGGCTTGGGTTCGGTGAAATAAAATAAAACAAACTTCAAAAGTTCTCAGATACTATTATGCCCAATGGGTCCGGATTGCACATTGGGTCTGGATTCAAATTTTTCCAGGGTTTCGGGAAGCAAGGACAAAGACAACTTCCTCAACATCACTGACTTTGATGTGCCAGGAACTCTTCTTCAATAGCTTCCTCGAACGGTATCCCTTAGTATTTTTATATAGCTGTAGATGACCAGTACATGTACGAATCCGGGGCAAAGGGAAAGAGAATAGAGAAAAGTGCAAAATCCAGGCCCATTGGGCGTAATAGTAAACATGAGCAAGCATCAGAAAGTCGGAGATTACTGCCGGAGCCGGAAAGCTGTGCTATAAATGATGAGATGAGAATGAAACCGAAGATTTTGTCCGCCGGTTCCAGTAGGACCAAGCAGGATAAGAGAGAGAGAGAAATGAGAAACACGTAGGAAGGGATTTGTGTGACCAATAAGGAATGAAACGTTTGCAGATTATTGAAAGGAGGAAGTAACCAAAATCACATGGACATCAAAATTGTCAACAAATAACGACAACTTCAATCAAAATGAGGGCTGAATTTTGCCGAAATTTGGCAGGAAACGGGATCACAAGAACGATTCCTAAATAAATTTAGGACTCGTAACCGGTCCTCGCCTTAGCCTCTGAGTGCGGTCGAAACTGCGTGTGCGAGAGCGCTACACAGAGAAAAATGGTTAGACTCTTTCCAATGAGTTGGAATTAAAGTGCAAACATACTTGTGGATAGTGAACAATGGATGTAAAGAATTGAGCCAGCTGGAACAAATCAGTGGCAATTAATTGTTATTCGAATAGATGGAGTATTAACACGCACAAGTAGTTTGAGACAGCTGCACAGGGCGGAATTTCTGTCGTTCCGGTTGCGGTTCCATTTATATATGCGTCGCAAAACCCGGTTGAATTGATGAAGCCGAATCTGCAAAGTCCGGGAGGCAGTGAGCACAGAACTTTTGCGAGTGGGGAGACGAGGGGTTGCGACTGACGTGTCCGCATTGTCCAACAGGGTGTTGAACACAGGATGAGTGTCAAAAACCATGCCCTGGAATCCCGGATGGGATGCGCCAAAAAGGTTTACGGTGTTGAACAGTTGGGTGTTGTAGGTGGAAATGGCGGATTTCATAAATGCTATGGCCGATAAATCTTGTTCGAGAAAACGTGGAGAACGGTCGATGGGCGGGACCGTCAGGAACAGGAACGAGCGCGCGCCGGATGAGTATAACACTTCGATCTACGGAACAGTGAGTCGACCGTTAAAAATGAAATGCTTTGCACTCACTTGCGTCGTGAGACGGTCCATGAGAACGCCGCTGAACTCTAACTGGGTTGCGTTCGTCTGAGTAGAGGCGATAAGAGTCGTCAAAAAAGGAGAGGCGGGGACGTGGAGTCGACCTACCGAAGTAAAACCCTTGGTCTAGGCCGAGGGAGTAAGTTGTGTCAGAACAGAACATAAAATCTCGTACGTACACAGTCGTTTATCCCAATCCATATGGCAAAAAGGCTGATAAAATTCAACATTACTCAAGGTACAATTGGCTCAGAGAACTCACGCATTGGCACTTGTCCACTCAGCGCCCACTGGCTTTGGAGCTAGAAACTCCGTGAATTGCGCCACCTGGTCGACGACCGACCTGAGTGGAAAATCAGGGTAAATTAATCGGTTGGAGCTACATGGCATACAGCGTGGTGGGAAGATGAGGTGGAACGATCGCAGAGTCAATGGTGGCTCCAGGGACCGCCATGTTGAACATCTGTTGAGATCAATCAGTGGTAACAGGGCGTTTTGTTTGACCTACACACCTTGGTGCCAGCTACGTTGTACACAGTAGTCAGTGTCTGGACCCAGTTTGGCCCATTTGCAGATGCCTGTGAACAAATATTGTTCACAACTTCTCTGGCAGGAGTCAACAGGCAACGATACATACAGCTCCTGGATCGGGTGAATCTACACCAGCCGAGATGTTGAATCCTGGGTGAGGGATGTCAGCACTTGAACTCTCGGGCGGAAAAAAATCGGCATGCCTGTTGCAGTATAAGAATCCCCAAAAACGAAGAGAAACTGGGTGTGGTTCCAGGTGAGTTGAGCATTTGCCAAGGCACCGAGGCACAGGAAATACGAGATGGAAGAGACAGGGAGCATCCTAGGCGGTGATGGATATCGTAATGGCAGGTTTTGTTTTTATGACTGTCAAGGAGTCAGCTTGGTGGGGAGAATGCGGCCCAGATTTTATAAAGTGCAGACGTACCGGGCTAAAAGTGAAGACGCCGGTCGCCCGTGGGTTTGTCGTGCGACGCTCGGACAGATGTATTCGCCGCCCGAGAAGTATAACACTAGATCTCCTTGGCAATAGAAGGTAGTTGAAGCGATATTTACTAGCCATGATCCTACCGGAATGCATCACTTTGGAAAGAGATGGAGTCCGAGTAAAATACGTAACCAGAGAGCCAGTTAGACGAGTTAATTGGAGCAGTCACTGTATGCATGACTTGCAATGGAATGTGGGCCCATACGATATTATCGTGCCGAACAGGATAAGCGATCCAGTTCTGATGTTCCGATCTGTATTTTACCGCCAAGCCCGCCCGATTCCACAACAGGTGGGGTTTTCGTCCACCAAAACTAATTTTGGACCGACGCAGTGGCTCTCCCGCCTCCCCACACAAGGCAGGACCTTGGTCAATTCGCCGCTTTAGTAAAGCGCCAGCGGCCAACGGCTTTACATAAACTCACGAAATGATTTTGGAGGCAACTCCGGCCGACTCGGCTGAGTTGATTCGCGGAAAGCGCCTGGATTCACGGCCGCTGTCTGACACCCCTGAAAATTGAACAGGCGTTTGAAGGTAAATACGAGTCCAATAACCAACCATTCGAGTGCAATCCTCGCTGACCTGGCACCCGGTTGCGACTCGCCATCAAGCCTGCGGCAACGTGTGAGTTGCTTGTCGGGCGTATACAAAAGGCACCTCGGTCCGACGACGGCTTTGTGTGCATCTAAATAGATCCTCCGCCAGGCAAGGGGGAAAGTACGGACCGACATTATGGGTCCCTAGGTGCTCCGAGCCCCTGTCGGCTATACGTTATTTTTGGTATCCTGCCAGTTGTCACTGCTAGGTGTACAACACCTGCGCAGGATACAGATATTCACCCGGCATTATATAATTTTGTCAATAGTTCGCCATGAATTATGGCAAGAGGTGTCTCGGTTATTACGCGTCTTGAATGTTTATTTTTGTTCTTACAACATAGAAATCGTCCAGCATTTTAGATACCGTCTTTAGCATCTGAGAATCGCTTTCCTTTCTTATGAATTAAATTTTCAATGTTTTTAGGTTATCTGATTAGCACGCAACGCTGGCCGGTCCGCACCCGTTCTCATGTTGAACTCCGAATGGATATATTGTTCTCACGACTCCTTATGGCACTGAAACAGCTTTTTGGCCCTTGGGAGCCTGGAGCTCAGGTAAGACGAGCGCGCGAGCCGGCCCAAGTGGATGATAACGAAGAGTGGGCTCCTAGGATTTTTCTAGATTTTCTGCTGCGTTATAACTTTGTTGTAAGTTGATTGGATACTAAGGCCCTCCGGGCACCCCTGGTACCTCGGTCCGGACCAGGGCATGACGGCCGTAGGCCATCTACTTTTGTGGTTGATTTGTATCTGTATTCATGTATACAATTATCAAATCATGTTCTTATACATCGCGTCGACTTTCACCACTTCTAAGAGATATGACTGCTTCGTATAAGAATCAGTGTCCTTGAGTATGGTCAGAGTACAGGTCAAGAAAACCACGGTCCATGTATTAAGAGCCCCCGGACTCACGTTGTCGGGAAGCTTCACCAATATATTGTTTCCCGCGAGAATTGGTCCGGAAGGGTCTAAGAGCGGCGGCGCCTTCCTGAATTCCATAGGGTCAATATCATCGACTTCCATGACGGTGGCCCGACGAGAGGATTCAGTAGCAGACATGGGTTGGCAGCGCTGACAATCGTAAGTGGGAGGAAGCAGTGAACAGGAGATGTTTTGATAGGAGAGGAACGAACATTTAGGAGGTTCCGCAAGCACAAAACCCAGGCTGGACATTTAAGCGGACAGGAGACGAGGAATTAGAGCCGATATAATTATTTCCAGGATTATTTAGTTTTTTATTTTAGTTTGTTATGTCATTGATGTGTCTGATGGCATTTTTTACATTTCGCGTTTGAGACCTGGTTCCTAACCGGTACCAGGAATTAAGTAGATTAGAATTTAGATCTATCAACGCACAGCCACCTATCAAAAGCATTTTGCCTCCGCTACCAGTACAAATCGATTTTGTTTGTTACGAGTTCTGAAATTTTGGAGACGCATATGTTAAGTTGTACCTTGTTGTGGTATTTCTTCTCATAGTCTCCCACTGAATCCGGCTGAATTCAATACTGCATGCCTTCCCAGGTCCCACGGTATGTCTATACTGCATACCTGATCCCTGGTCCTCACCCGTTGTCCAGGATGAATGTGTACTACGACCGCGACGTTGTTTCGGGTTTGGAATTGGTGGCTCTGTGTTCCGAATGTTGGCAAATGTACATTGACGCTTCCTCCGGATCTCTTTCGCACGTCAAAGGGAAACTTCCCTGTCTAGAATGTCTTGGACCTCCCGCGATTTCGGTGAAATATATATATAAATCCTCCGAATTGGCACACGTCGTGTTGTCGAACATCGACAAAGTACTACCTGGGAATCAGCTGCGCGAATTTATGTCCATGAACCAGGCATCGTCAACCCAGACGTTATTGGCGACCGTCTGGCACGAGTGTCGCGCTGTTCAAGCCAGTGCGAGTTTAATTTATAGAATCTATGCCTTAGGAATCTGAATCTCCCCTTCGCCAATCTTCATTCCGGTCTGCTCCAGTACTCGTGCTCTTCAGCTGGCCGTGCTAGATTTAGACCCAACCAGTGAGGAACATGCCTACCAGACCGTCGCGGAAATCATCCGAAGATTCCGAACCTCACTCTTCCCTGCCTGTAGGAGCTGCATTATTTGAGATCCCTCATCCCCGACCATCCTCTATTTTGGCATTTCCCAGCACTAGCCTCACACTCCTCCTTTCGCGAAACTCTAACCAAAATCTTTCTCTACGACTAATGTTGCCGTGACTCGAGACTCAAGTCGTTGAAGTCGACTCCGAAGTCGATTTTTAAGTCGAGCCAAGTCGAGTCGAGCATCCCGACTCGGCCCGACTCGGAGCTGCTTGAAGTCGACTTCAAGTCGGCTCAAGTGACTTAAGTCGGGGGTGATTTATGAAATTTTGGATCAATCAGAAATATGAGCACACCCAGTAGCCCTGAGTCGGTAGGTCGACATTATCTAACATAGACATGCTCGTCAATTGCCAGATCCATCCATCTGATCAAAATGATGTTCTGGCAAATGAATAGGGCAAATAAAACATTGAACGCAACTACAGGACACATAAGAGGGTGGTAACAACGAGTCACAACTTCGCATAGACAGTGCTGTTGACTGTGCGCTTTGCATTTGCCTAGTCCGAGTGCATGAGGTAAGACTGGTAAGTATAAGTTTGAAGTAAACTTTAATAAATGTACCTGCCCCTGGATCCGGAGGCTATGCCAACGAGCAGCACAGATGATTCCCGATATCCAACGGGTGTTCGAGAACAAGTTGTCCCCTCTGAAAGCTTGAAAGCCCATCTGGGAGAAATAATAAATTATGGAAAAATAAAACTCGGAGGATCAATGCCACAACCATCGAGACATTATCACGGCCATGAGCCCAAGCATCTACTGTTAGGTGCACCGGGTTGGTGGGAGGGTTGGAAGACATGTTGCCGATTTTTCTGGGTATCTGCCGCTCCATAAATATCGCGAGGATGTAATCCTGATTGCTATCTGATAATCCGGAATTGTTAAATAGCTATTTGTGGGCTCATGTTCTCACACTGAGTTCTGATTCGCGGGTTTCATTTCATATAATTTGACATCGAATGGATTCAATTTTTCATTTCACCTTCATATCTAGTTTTCGAATCTCATCTCCTAGGAAACAATACCCGTATAAAGTTCGCTGCATCCTGCCAGAACAATGATTCGGTCGTCTCGGGCTGATATTGCAAGCAGCTGTGTCGGTTTACTGAATGTCCAGGTGCCATTTCATATAACTTGATTGACATTAGGGATGGTCAAAGTTGACGTTTCACAAATATTTTAATCTGTGCTTCTGTGTTGCTTCTGGGATTAAAATTCTCATAATAAGCATGCCTAAATTGGTACCCCACCTTTCTCAGTACCCCGGCATACCGCTATGTAGTACCCTCCCTGATCACCTAAAACTTTGAATTGTCCCCATCTGGATGTCCCATTTGGGACCTCTGCTAGGTCTGCCCAGGCAAACACCCACGATGCCAGAGATGCCAGAATTTGTTTCTGTCCCCCATAAACCCCCGTAAACGACATCGCATTAATGGGTTAGACAATGTATTTTTTGGATGCACCCCTGCTTAGGCACTGCTGGCTTGACTTCGACTTCACACACTACAACAAAGATCAATGAATAAAATAATTCTGTTATGCATGGCACACTATCCTAGTAGGGCAAAGTGCTCATTTTCAGGCTATGGACTAACACCTGAATTTGCTTCTCATTCATTTAACAGCCCAATAGAATTGTGAGCCCGACCTCATGTCAACTTGCAGACACACACCACAACAAAGATCACTGTATAAAATAATTCTGTTATGCATGGCGCACTATCCTGCTCAAGGCCTATGTCCAAAATAACAAAGGCCGTCAACGTCACAACTTGGCAGATTCAGATTTTTCATTTCACTTTCATATATGGTTTTCGAAGGCCGTCAACGTCGCAACTTGGCAGATTCAAATCTTTCATTTCATTTTCATAAATGGTTTTCGAAGCCCATCTTTTCTCAAAATTATGTCAAGTTCACGAATTTCACCAGCGTCATCTCATATAACTTGACATAGGACAGATTCAACATTTCATTTTGCTTTCATATCACACTTTTTGAACCTCGGCTCTTTGGCAAACCCTCGATTACATGTTGCGAGAAGAATGATTCAGGCACTTCGGGCTGATATTGTGAGCCAAGACTTCCTAACTTGGAGTCTGTATTCTCACAAGTTCCTAGTGCGCAAAGTGGGCCAAAGTTGGGCTGATTAATTACTGAAATTATGACAGATGGAAATACAGAGACCCATTTTCTGGACGCCATATTTAAGAAATGGCTGAACTCGCAAAGCAATTCTCAGCAGCACACTCCCTTCCAGTTCATAATGTCTAGTTCCCGACGACGGCAACAACCCGAGCCTGCTGAACCCCCAGCAAACCCATCTGCACCTGCCACCACACGAAGGTCTACCCGTGGCCATCTGGGGTCAACCGGCACCACATCTGAGTCTACTGTAACACGGGGTAATGTGCCTCCTACCAATCCCTTGACCGGTACATTTGCTTCTTCTTTTTTTTCTAAAATATTAAGACTGCCCAGCAGGCACAAATCAACCACCGTGTACACCACTTCCAGCTCGGCAGAATCTATCCAGTATTCCCGAGGTTGTGGGTGGCTTTCCTTCCATTGGCTTGACGCTCCCATACAAGGTTGATACTGACTTTCTAACTTCTAGGTGTCACCCATTTTACGAACTCCAGCTGCCGCTGTCCCGACCCAGGGCTCCAGTCATCGTACAATAGCTTTATGATTATTAGTTGCATCAACAGCAACCGCACAACGTACAGAGTCGCTTGGCAACTGACAACACACCCATGCTTGCCTCAATTATTCCCATCTTTGAACTTTTCATGCAGGCTTGGAAGTCCATGAAAGCAGATCCTGTCTTGTGTACTCAAAACATCTCCCATTTCATTGATGCTGGTCTCCAGATCGCGCAGAAGTATTATCAGAAGTTGAGAAAGAACCATACTTATGTCATTGCAATGTGTACGGGCTATGTTGATCTTTTTCTCATCCTTTCATTCATCTCCCACCAGTCATCAACCCATGCATCCGCTTTGAATGGATCCGAAAGAATTGGACTGCAGCTGAGCAGAAAGTTGCAAAGGATATCATTCTTCAAAAGGTCTGTGTCTTGATGATTCTCCGCACTTAGTCCATCCTGAAATGAATACGTTCAGCGGCAGTCCTATCAAATCCAAACAACAAACCCGGATCCGCAAGTGTCCGGTTCTGGTTCTTCGAGTCTGCCTGATGGCGCATCACGTTCTCAATCTGGCTCTCGCAGCTCATCCCAGACACGTCCTGCTGTTGCAACATCGACCCTACTTTCGACCAGGCTGAAGCAGTTTCGTGACACCACACGAACCTTGGATTTCTCTGCCGATGCGGATCGTTCAAATAGTACAGAGTGGTCAGCCGAAGCTGAGATGACACATTACATGGACAGTAAGATCCCCTCGCCCATGTCAACTGAGATGATTAGCTACTGGACAGTAAGTGCACATCTAGTCTCTTAATGACCATTCTCATTCTATTCTTAAGACAACCGGGGCTACGACGTGGAGCCGGATCTATCGGCTATTCCTGTGCATCAGTACAAGCGACATTAGTCCCGTCCGAGCGTGTATTCTCGTCATCTGCCGAAACTGACACTAAGCGACGCAACCGCTTAAGTCCAGCTTTGATGAAGGCGTTGCAAATGCTCAAGTTCAACTTCAAAAAGACCCGACTTAATTTCAGTCAGTTCCGGATTTGGATGGTGATGAAGACTGGTTGCGTCAACTGGCTGGGGAAGCGGATGAGGACAGTCAAAGGAAGGTTATGAGGGAGATTTTTGATGATTCAGAGCTGCGGGATGTCTCATATTTTGATATGCCTAAGGGCAATTAGCACGAAATGTTGTATTTATGCGAATTTGGAATATATGGCACTCAATACTGGTTACGACCATCCGAATTGTACTTCAGAGTAGTAAGTACTGTAGCGACAAGAATTTGAATTTGAATTTGAATTTGAAAAAAAAAAAAAAAAAAAAAAAAAAAAACTCGACTTAGTCGGCTCAAGTCGACTTCGAGCCACTTGCAAGTCTGAGTCAGCATGAAGTCGAGTCGAGTCGAGTTGCATCAAAGACTTTTGCGACTCAGACTTCATTCGACTCGACTTTCCGAGTCGTGACAACATTATCTACGACACGGTGATAACCGAGCGGCGAGGTCGAGTTTTTCCCATCATTATCGGAGATGCCCCTCCTCTCGGAGCTCTTCATTCAAGAGGTCGATGGGAACCGACCACATCCTCATAACCGACATCCTACTCCAACGACTCACTTGGAAATCCGATTCCTCCTGCCTCATTCCCAACTTAACTAACTTCTCCTTCCCCTCCCCTCGGTTTTCTCTTTCGAAGATGCACGATTCATCATGACGTCACGCTTGATTTTTCGAAGGAAGGACCACGGGCCAATGAGCGTTGAAATGGTCTGCCTTCGGGCATGACCTGGGTGTTTCTGCCATCACTCACATGACGGAGTTGGAAGAGGCAGGATCAGCTTCGCGGGGCTTGGCAGGGCATACAGGATCTTCCACTGAGGTTCATAAATGCTCACTGGGTGTTTATTCTGTACTAGTATTGACAGTTACTCATGTCTTCGCCAGCTGAGATAAAACATGGTCTAGAGCAGTCCTGCAGCCACTTGACGACACGATCGCCCGTTCGAAGAACCCTCTCTCTTGTCATCTTTCTCATGGGCACGATCATCAGAGGGTTTACACTTCTTTTGGGCGGGCTCTGTCGTTTCCTTGGTTGCGGGAAAACCCGGTGCACGCTGGAGTGTGAATGGGTCAGGTAAATATGTACTACAGTAGTATTCGCAAAGTTTGCCGATATTTTGCTTGGGTTCTGATTGGTTGCTCACAGCTCCAATGAGAGGCCAAGCAAAACTTGGCTACGTTTCCATTCAATAGTAAAACTTTGCCAAGATTTTGCTTGGGCACTGATTGGCTGCTCCTCACCTCTCGACCAATGAGAGGCTAAGCAAGAATTCGGCGAGCAGATATTATCAGTATCATCTCGACACCGCGATGGAGCCGGAGGAAAGAATTCAAACGGCGTGAAACCGAACCATCTGCTGATACATCTAGCTACCGTTGTTGTAGGGTCTCCGCCCCCCGTCGGTAGTACGTTGTGCTCTAAGGGCATCTTGGAGCTGGATATGGATAGCCATTCATATTTTAGTTACATGTTTGTTCTTAGCAAACTGGTAGCTGAGTTCCAATTGTGGGACCGCGCCAGTATAATTTATCCTCCTCCTCCTCCTCGTAGCTCCATCTTGACGTTTATCTCTGTACACCACATCTTTTATTATACAAATTTTTGCCATCGCTGATCCGATTGTTTATATTGTCCCCTGCTTCGATGTTCATTCTGCCGAAGAAACCTCATTGAGTTCGTGATCCTTGGTCCTGTGATTCTTGCCCTATTGTTGCTTCTTCCTTTAATGAACTTGCGACGGTGAATGGCCATAAACTGAGTTGAAATTGAGCTCTGGTCGGCTTCTGGGGCTTTCTTTTCTTTCTATTGGTAAATGTTCCAAGACTGTTTAGTCTGAGATAACATCATTGCGGTACGCCACTGAAGCGCGCTTTGATGGTATCTGTCTTGATACCCCAGCCTCGTAGATTGGCGGGGCCCTCCTTCCTTATATTTGTAGGAAGTCTTGGTTTAAATGCCGGTGAGGGTCTCTGCATCACTAGTCCACAGCAGCGGCACATTGATGCCAGTCTCAGACACTCACAACCCGCGTTTCCTCGCCCTCGGCACTGCCAGCTTCGTTCGAGTCACCAGCAAGCCCACAATTGAAGTCACGGATTCAAAAAAAAGAACTGCAACAATAGTTATGGGAAAAACACATGTTGCCTGGTATTTCAAGCGAACGTCGGCGGTGCCCGGCACGAGTGTTGAAATCAAGTATTGATTGATGGCCGATTATTGCCGCTATATGATCGTTCACAAATACTCGGATTGGTCTTCGGTATTTCGAAGGTTCAGGATACTTATGACATCTTCTTGGCGGCTTCCCTCGCGGGCCATCATTGGTATGCAAATTCCCAAGTGCAACTACGGATGCGGGCATTTCGAACCAGTAGGATTGTCATGCCAAGCTAAGTTGCACCGCCCGAGAAGTCCCAGTCTGCCTATAGCATAGTGCTTTCAACAATATGCTCCCTCGGGCAGACCGGTGACGAGTCGATTCGGATTGACGTCGGGATCTCAAGATCGTGTACGAAATAGTTAGCGGTTACCGTGTGTCCCTCCTTAACGACATTCCGAAAGTGGCTCGGGGAACCTAAATCAACCTATTGGGGTCGCCGGTTCGAGGTTCAAAGGGCTATAGACGGTGGCAAAAGATAGCGATGGCTAATACTTAGATGGAACGAAATGACGATCCAGAGACAAATATTTTATTTCGACCGAACGGCCTAGGTGTATATAGCCCATCGTCGGTATGTATCCCAAAATTGAAGCCTGGATCTCAGTGCCAAGTTTCATGATGGTTGAGCTGAGCAGAGGGTCAAGGATTGAACCCATGGTGCACAAACACAAAATTACTGACCTGCAACCAGTCGTCGATGTTCCCGCGTAGAAGGAACAGCGTGTGGTCCTGCAAAGACGAGCGGAACTTTGCGGTATCCGAAGGCTCCCAGTCGGCAGTTGCCTTGGTAGGTATGGCGTCGATAGGCCGATCGCTGAGCCTGACAACAATATCTTTGGCAGAAGGTCGTTTCTCTGGATCAGTGTGCCAACACTCCTCCATGAGGGCCCAGACATCGTCCGAAATACTAGGTGACTTTTGCGGGATGTTACCGGACAAGATGCGCCTCATGATTGTGGGGTCGTTGAATTCAAAAAATGGGACTTTCCCAGTCAATATCTGCGCGGATATATGTTTTATGACAGTTCACAGACAACTGCATTGTGGAACCAACCTCATAGCAGACCCCACCAAACGCGTACACGTCTGACTTGACGCTGGTTGGACCTTCATTCAAAATTTCGGGTGCTCGCCATCTCAAGGTGCCGCCGGACTGCGGGACGGTGGATGACAACGCAGGGATCCCGGAGTTCATAACAATCGAAGAATGGCCAAAATCGGCTATCACTGCGCGACCAGAGCGAGTCACAAGAACGTTAATCTGTATGCCAATCAGTGATCGCAGTGGTGCAACACAAATACTCGCACCGCTTTCAGGTCTCCGTGGACAAAATTCCGGCTGTGAAGATACTCCAAGCCAATTGCAACATCAAGGACCTGTACAGTGTTCATGCCTGGAACACCAGCGAAGTTATGCACTGACCAAGGTCAATCGATTGATCCCGGAGGGATTGGCTTCAAGGTACTCAGAAATATTCCCGTTCTCCATCCAAGGGGATACGAGGCACAGTTGAGGCCGGGGATCTTTCAGATGATAAATCCCAAAAAACGGGAGTGCATTGGGATGAGCAAGCTGGCGCCAAATGAGAGCTTCCTTGCGAAACGCCTGTAGATTGAGTTTGAGCAGCTCGTAAGAGTTCGCGTACCAATGACACGTTATTGACCGACCTTCAAAAGTGTTTCGATGTCGGACGTTCCGAAAACTCGTATTGCTTTCACACAAACTGTTTCATTTTGGAAATTGCATTTCCAAATATCAGAGTAGGCACCACCTGTTACTAGGGATCCGTTAAGTTGGAAATCCGGGATTACGTAGCAGCGCGGATGGCGGTCGGATTTCTTCGAAAGTTTCCGCATGGCCTTCCAAATTATTGTATGACTCTGAGTGTCTAGAGGGGAATAATCTAGAAGCTGTCATGGCAGGTTTGGTATGGCCAGTCCACAGGGGGTAAATGCCAACTTACATCCTGCAAAAGATCAAGCAGTTGCTGTGCGTCATCATCCCGAGCGGCGATGAAGCTTTGGTACGTGTCGGGACTGCGAAGAATTTCCACAATTTGTGCGCAGATGCCGCGTATGTCCAGATCGATGACAACGTTGACAACCGACTGTGGGAGAGCCTGGTCCTGTGGGATGGACTTGATCTTTGGCAAGTTAAAGCTGAAAACGGAATACTTGCCTCGATCAACTTGGAAGATTCCGACGTCCTCCCAAGGACAGAGCGATATTTGATGAGACATGTGATGACGTCCCAGCTCTTCCAGCGGTCGATCAGCGTTCGAAAATCGTCCAACGCCCTATTTATGTGCCATAATTTAGCATCGGGTTCGAAGAGAAACAAGGAAATCGTCACGTGTTGCCGAATTTCAGAAGACAAGCAAGTACGCAGCAAATGAAGCGCTAACTCAAGTTGGTAACCATGAAATTGTCGAAGTCTACATTGGGGAGACTTACTTGAGGTAGCGGCCGCGACAATTGGTCTACCATGTACACATTCCCAACCATATCAGCAACAAATCTGTCAAGAGTTAGTATTGTATCCCATTTTGGGGATACCGAAATTGGATTCCACGATGTCCAGAGCACGAGAGCCGCGACACGGATAGCGGCGTCGTATTCCGGTGGATTCGATCGAGGACGAGATGTTTGCCGAGTCAGAGCTTTCAGACGCGCCCACTCTTGCCACTCAGGAAAATGAATGTATTCCCGCCACGCAGGAGGATAGCGATCGATCCATGAGAGAATGGTGTTGTCCTGTGAGATGAACGTCTGCCGCAGCAGCAGCTCATCTGCGTCATCCCATTGCCACGGTACGTTTGCCTGAGCTTTTTCAATGATGTCAAGGAGAGTATCCATGTCCGCTGACGATGATGGAGGCCAATAGCTAGCTTTGACCTGGAATGCAACCCAGAGAATCACGGGCCATACAGGTTCTCCGACCCCATCAGCGGTCAACTACACACGCGTCGAGGAAACACGAGTCAGAATCACGGCGAATGGCAGAAGAAGCGACATACAGTGCGGATTTCAGTCTGGTTTCTTTCAAAGTTCTCTTCAGCGAGGGTAGACATCATCACCGCGATCTGCTCTCTGGCCTGGATGTTGATGCTGCTCGATGACTCGGGAGATGTTACCGAGCGGCGGACGCTTTCAAGTCTGCCAGGGGTCTGGGGTGGGGGGAGGTGGGGGATCTGGCAGAAAGGAAGGTAGAGGGCACAGCTACTGTTGTAGCGGCGAGGCGTACCACAGCTCTTTGAGTCAAATAGATCCGACGCAGAGATTGGCGCCGGGCATTGAGTCGACTTTTTTTATCTTTTGATTACGCGGAAGCACGAGCTGGCCGAGGCCCCAGTGGATTAAATGCGCTTTTGAATTTATCCTACGTAGGACTGCTTCCTCTTTTGGGGTCAAAAGGTGTTCCAGAGCGCATCAGAAATGTCAGATAGTATCCGGAAGGTCAGATATGACAGATCCGGGGTCCAAATGGACGCCACAATACAAGTTAAAGAAACGATCAGCTCTGATCAAGCCAAATATATAGCGGAGTGAATTGGGGCGGCAGAGTAGAGAGCAACGGAACGATTCCGCGCCCTTACTGCGATTGAGCGAATGTCGGCATCTGGGGCCGGCGCGTTTAACAGCGATAAACGTCAAGGTGGATGGGGGAACTGGGCCGGAGTTCTTGCGAGTGGACCCACGAGAAACGCGGGATAGATAATGATCCGTGGAAAATTGGGTGCACGGCATGGTGCCACTCAGGAACGTAGGAATTCCGAGAATGCAGCCGAGTTCCTAGAAGGGACCCAACACTCAGCCAGTAGGACCAATCTGAACCCTTAAATTCCAACCGCCAACAAAGATTCGAGTGCGACCATAGTACCACGTAGTAACGCAGTTATCCCAATATGCGAGCATGACTTCAGCAAGGCATCTGATGGAAGGTGATGGGCTCCCGCACACGGCAGCTGCTGACAACAGTCTCGCTTCTGGAAGAAAGAAGGAAAACTGTGAGAGTCCCGCCGCTGGAAGGTCATGGAAGACAGAAGGCAGTTTCCGCGTCGCTCCTGCGCAACTTGCGTGTCCGAAGTGAGGCCAGATTGGGAGTGCCACTGCCTGAGGTTTTTTTTTTTTTTTTTTTGAAGGTTCGCAGAAGCCCTGGGGCCTTGGAGAGGCAATCTCTCCCAGAAAATAACGGAAAGTAGGGAACCAAAAAGACATGGTCAGTCAGTAGTCAAAGCGAAGAAGGTGCTTGAGAAATACAAGCGGAAGCGGTGAGGGTTGATCCTAAGGTCATCAGGACGAAACCAATTCCTAGTTAGTCCGTATACACTGGAAGTACCGAAATTTCGGGCAGTTAACAATTGAATATGGAACGGTAAGTTCTACATTAGGAATAAAATTTGATTGAAATTTTGCGTTTCGGCTCAGCCGAACTGCTCGGGGTTACCATATATAGTAACACCGAAGCACCGAAACGCAAGATTTCAACCAAATTTATCCTTAATGTGGAGCTTTGCGTTCTGTATTCAATTGTTAGATGGCCGAAATTTGGGTATCCCCGGTGTGGTAGTTTACCGTGCCACCATGTATTGGTACCCGACCTTATTATATAATCATCGGAGTTTGAATATGTTCCCACGGCCATTCAACCCTCCAGCACTACCCTCAGCAAAGTTTAAGAGGTAAAGTGTTTTATAATGGCATTCTGAAGTAATTTGATACCGCAGAAAATATTTTCTGCCGCTTTCTCTATCCCAAATCACTTCCCCGTCATTTCGGATGTCGGTCCGGTGCCGGCCCATCAAATTTCGGCATTGTCGTTCCTCTAGTCTGGCGCCGAGCCTTGGCTGAAGAAGTTGTTACTAGTGGGTTACTCCATGTCTATAGGCAGGAAATTTGGCAAAATACGCGTTGAGTAATGCATTTCAAGAACCGAAAATTTGGTGATTATATAATAAGGTCGGGTACCGATCACGGATCAAGGGGAATCGACTACAACAATGCGCAGGTAGCACTTTTTTGTTGTAGCGTCTGTTTATAAGAGACTAATTCCTAGTTAGTATACATGAAATCCCGCTCTGAATAAATATGCTCTTACATTCCAAATAATAGAGAGCTTGAGCCCAAGCTGCATGCCGCTTTTTAAAGGCCATTACGACTGTAATAGCATTGGGGTGTTGGAATGCCCGCTATGTATATAGTGGGTTTTTGTACACATTAATTAACCGTTCTTTAACGAAATGCTTCGCGATTCTTTGTAAATGTTTGTACTCTTCTCCATTTATCTTATATCCTTTCGTCTTGCTCTGGTTTCGTGCTCTATTTTTAATTTTTTTGCACGGAGCTGCCTCGATCCATCTCCATTGAGATCCTCAGCTGACCTTGACTTCATGTTAGGCAGACTTTGCCGCAGTATTTAAGGTCCACGCAGGCAATTTCAACAACAGCACAAACCCACAGTCATCCGTTTCGGTTGAACAGTTCCCTGCACAATCAAATATTTCAACCCCATGAACCAAGGCATGTTGATCTCGTGGTTCAAAAGTTGTCAGATGAATACATTTGGGCAGCACAGCTGACATGTCGCAGCAGCTCCGGCCTGCGCCGCAGTTATATCCGCCGAGACTTTTTCATGCATAAATACCACAGATTCCCAGTCACTCGTGAGCTTAACATTCCCCCAATCCTCGCGTCTACAATCATTCTGCTGCGTGCACTCTGGGTTGCATTTCCGGGGCCTTTGCATGTGTATAGGGTTCTCTGGTTCTCAAATCCAACCGTCAAATCCCTGTCTACATTGCTGGCCCCAGATTCCCTGATCTCTGTTTCTCCATCAATACTCGGTCACTGTTCCTCAACTAATCCAGAATTCCTCACCGGTGTCGCCACTTGACACCCACAGGTTTGAACTCGAGGCTTCATTCACCGCAATCTCTCTGTTGATCATATGGGCTGTCTCAAATTCGGACTCTGCTCTTCCTCTTCCCCGACCGGATACCATCGACGCTGTCTCGTGAATATTCAACAAGCTCCACAGCCAAACAGCCTACCCTTAATGGGTTCATCTCACCAGCCACATTCTCCTGAAACCCGGCATGCCCTTCATGCAGCAGCAACTTAATCGTTTCTTTTCTGTATTTGGGCCGGCAAACTTTTCGTGCTCAATTGACTGTTCCTTGAGAGTTGGTTTCATTATGGCATCTCTTTGGACTCGGGTTCGAACCCCGAGTCGTTGTTGTATTTGGTGTTCCTTTGGCATTTTTGAGCTTTGTTGAAATTTCCACGGTTTGTCTCGATAGCCTAGCAATTTTTAACGTAATTAAACTTTGAGCTTCATCATTCATGGGTACATGTTAAATCGATAACTGCCAGAGCGAAGTGGCGGCTCATCTTGTCTCAAAAACAAGTTCGAGGCCAATTCTGGTTCCCCATTTGGGAATTGTTGGCGGTCTATAAGAGGTTATATTGTGATGCGTCTCTCTATAAAAGGTCGTTCATCATCCATCACTCCCTATCTGTTTCCACTCAAGGGGCACCGGCATTCAAAAAAAACAGATATAGGGCAATTTCCACTCCCTCCGTTAACCTCCCTGCTCCTCTCCCCACCTCCGTCCACAATGTCCATCGTCGAAGGCTCTCAAGTGCTGTCTGTCTCTTTCCAACCGTCTACTGTAATCGGTCTGTACTGTCCATGCGCTTTCTAGACTCGCTGGCAGAGAACTCTCGGACCAATCCTCTTCTCGTCACACTCGCCAGGCAACATCACCCAATATCATTTCCTCTGTTGTTCGAAGTCTCCATTCTCACCTCGTTTTGGGGCTCGACTGGGTTGCCTCCTGCGAGACTCTTTGCTCGGGCTTGGCTACCGCGTTGACAGTTCATTCAACGCATGGCGTTTCATCTCAGACCTCATGTGCCCCATTTTAAATGGTGCGCCTACTCTGCGTTCAATTCTGCCTCATTTTCACATCCATCGAGCTCGCCGTTCGGTAGGCAGCACCTTGCCTCCCCCGGTGATGAACATGACTTAGTGGCTATTGATTGGACTTTCCCGATTCGCGACGAGTTGTTTCTCGATATCCGTGTCTGTACTAACTCTCGTTGTGCAGCTGCCTCGAATCCCAGACCCTCCACTGCTACGATTATGTGCTGCTCTTCCTATATTTTAACCCCACATCCCCGGTGCGTACACCAGGGCTGCTTTCGCGTTGCACTCTGAACCTTACTCTGAAATTCTAAATTCTTCATCCCGTGCACCCCACACATCATTAATTTTAGATGTCGTGCTTCCAACGGCCGTACCTGGTGCTTGGCTGCCCTGGCTTCTGAATGTATCGTCTTTTTAAAACTTAAAAAGACAAAGTTAGTTGCGCAAAAATTCAAGTATTTCCAGCCGACCGCGTCGTCCTCTTCTCTACTCAATTTTCTTACTGTATCGCCCAACGCCTCGCCCTCCTGCAATGTACTCGACCAATTGCTTTTATCAGCTGATCCGTCGCATAATATCTTCACTGTAGAGCCATTTACTTGAATAAAATCGCCGTATTGCCTGTTCGCCAAAACTTACAATCCGCGGCGCCCGTCATGCTATTATTCCCCATTTAGTCTCCGGGACTTGCACCGGACTCTGTGAGTCCGCCGGTGATACGTCCACCAAACATAAATGTCTTTGTGTCCAGACCGTCGGCATTTTCGATTCACCTCAATCCGTGTCGTTTCACGTTTTAAATAATCGCAGACTTTAGATGTGGTTCTGCTTTGTTCCCTGTTCATCCACGAAGCATAAATGGAAATTTATTCTGGCTCGTGGGATATTCGAGCCAGAATACATTCGAATCTTAACTCAATGGCCGTCAATGTTCTAACCACTTTAGTCTGCATCTTGAGAAGGATTTCGCGGATGCACACGTTGTCTTTCTAGCTGAATCCTTGGGATTCTAAGTTTGTCTTACCATTTTATTGTAATAAGGAGTCGTAAGGACCAGCTGAGGACGTCACTGCTCTCTCAATCATACTTCATCTCCTCACACGGCAACCTTATTTATCTTCGACTAATTGTAAATTCCATGCTGCAAGAAGCCAACTGTGCACTCTGTGCCCCAAGGATAGGCAGCAGTCACTCAGCCGTGCCTCGAGGCTTCGACAATTCTGCGCACTATTGAATTTGCCGCTCAAAGATGGTCTTCTGCATCTATTGTCATTCTCCATTCTACTGACTCTCAAAATCATCTCTAGGAGACTGCATATGATCGGACTTTAGATTGATATGTGGTTTCAGAACTGCCAGGATTGACTGCAAAACAAGTACATGTGTGCAGCTGTGTAGAAGCGATTTCAGGGAATCGTTTAAGTTGCCCCTCACCAACAATTCAGAACACTGGACCCTTGCCGTACTACATAATTTCACTGATAATATGTCCCTCCAGATCTAATGGCTCATGTCTTCCTTGCATTGAATACCAATGAATTCCAATACATGGCGTATGAGGCCATATTGCACCATACCGAATAAATGCAATGCACTGAGCTCCACAACCATAGAAACCGGAATGTTGCCTGGTTCACTGTGTGCGGTTCCCGGCCAACTTATGGCGAACTCAAGCCGAGCGAAGCTCGAGCGAGTAGTGAGCCAAGAATGCTTTTGTAGCTGGTGTGAATTTTGTTTTGCTACACCCAAGGTATTAAAAAACATTCTGATAGCAAATTCAGTTGTGCACCAAATTATCAGATCATTTTCTGTCTGAATGAGATAGCCGGATGAAATTTTGGTGAGCCGCTATTCATTCACCCACAGGTGGAGCCGGAATATTGTGATACCTGAACTGGTAGCACACCGAAAAGTTTGATCTCAGTGCTGTGGTTACATCAAGGGTATGGGTTTGATTGAGCGGAGGTGGTCGGTGTGTACTCAGTTCGTCTTCGGTGCTAAGTACTCGAGGAGTGTTCTTCAAGTTATCTAAAATTGAACCGCAAACTGTATATGGTGGACCACGCAACTTGGCATGTTCCAGAAATTGGGATCGCATCAAGCTAATCTAAATTATCCTGAGTCTTATCCACAGATCAACCACAGATGGTCCTGTGAGATGGAGCTTGCAAGTCAATATGTGTGTCTTTTTTTCTGCTCGCTGAGGATCTATGGGATCAGCTACAATGCAGCACCTACATAGTGGGCATTGCCGCGCAGCAGGCTTCACAGTTTATTTGACTACCAGGCAGAATTTGTAAAAAGCTGCAGGCTGCTTTTGCACAAGGCACAAAAGTGGCATGCTGCTTGGGCACAGCACTGGCACAGCTCTCTAATCATTTGGTCTGCCGTGCCAGGTCGACACACTTCGCAGCTGCCTCATCGAATCCATCATAAATTTTCAACCCGCTTTCAGTCATGATGCGCTGACCCTCCGCTTCGTTTGTGCCCCTGATGCGCACTACTACTGTACTATTTCGACCAAATGTTCACGGGATGTTACCTGTCACCTAAGGTGTTCATGCCCGCTATGTATATAGTGGGTTTTTGTACCCATCTCAGAAACAAGTTAGCCAATTCTGGTTCCCCATTTGGGAATTGTTGGCCATCTATAAGAGGTTAAATTGTGATGTGTCTATCTAATACAAGGTTACATTCATCAACCATCATTTGTTCGTAATTTATATCACTCCCTCACTCACTGCTTTAAATCTCTTCGCGTTTTCACTCCTTGCCTGCTCCTCTCCCCACTTCCGTCCACAATGTCCATCTTTGTCGAAGGCTCTCAAGTGCTGTCTGTCTCTTTCCAACTGTTTAAATGGTCTGTTCTATCTGTGCGCTTTGACTCACTGGCATTGAACTCCTGGACCAATCCTCTTCTCATAATCACTGCCGCCGCTGGGCAACATCACTCTATATCATTTCCTCCATTGGTCGAAGTCTCCAATCTCAGTCTGACTGACCTCATCTTGGGGCTTGATTGGGCTGCCTTCTTACGCAACTCTTTGCTCGGGCTTGGCTACTGCATTGACAGCTCGTTCAATGCATGGCGATTCGTCTCAGACCCCACTTATCCTATTTTAAATGGTGTGCATGCTCTGCATTCAATTCTATCTCATTTTGGCATCCATCGAGCTCGCCATTTGGTAAAGAGCACCTCGCCGGCCCTTGGTGATGAGCATGACTCGATAGCCAATGATCGAACTCCCCAATTCGCGGTGAGTTCCCTTTCGCCATCCCTGTCCAGGCTAATTCTCATCCTGCAGCTGCCTCGTATCCTGGTCGCTTCACCGCCACGAGTAAGTGCCACTCTTCCTATATTTCAGCCCTATATTAATTCCATAGGTTCTCGCATTGCTGGTGTGTGCACCAGCAGCGCTGTGATGCAGACTGCGGTTTCTTGACTGTCAGACGAATGTTATGTCTGTGGACACAGTACTGCAGAAAAGGTATCATCCTCTAGGGGGGAATTTGTGTAGCAAGTGTTGAGGGGTTTTATTTTGTCGAAGTACAATGGGTTACAGCTAATTGCAGTACCGAAGGCGCGAATGAAAATTTTCCTGTTTGGGATGTTTTTCAAAGAATTCCCCAGATCTCAGTCAGTTCTTCATGGATTCGGATGAAACTATGCTAGATAATTCGGGCTAATTCATTCGGAATTAGTGATAGAAAGAAACCTGCAAAAAATACTTCATATTGATTGACCTGCGATCTAGGACTGTTTCTGTGATAAATGATGTCTAGCATAGTCCAAACATGTTAAAATGAGCTGATTTTTTGCAACAACAAACTAGAATACATTTAGAAAGATGTGATAGAGCCAGAATCCAAGATAATTCACTCTATGGTGCCTGTAATCACTTCTGGACGATGGGCAATCTGCTCTGATCTGGAAATCTTGTGAGAACTGAATGCAACCATGAACTTTATGAAGTGTTGGCTCTATCATATCATTTATAATCCATGCACGCCTCCTGTCTCATAAAACCAGACCATTTGAACAAGTACTGGGCTTGCTAGAAGGTATCCAACCCCCAAATAGCCTGAAATCCAAGATCAGCTACTCTAAGATATGTTGACAGGTTTCTCTCTATCACTAATTGCGAATGAATTAGCCCGAATTATCTAGCATAGTTTCATCCGAATCCATGAAGAACTGACTGAGATCTGGGGAATTCTTTGAAAAACATCCCAAACAGGAAAATTTTCATTCGCGCCTTCGGTACTGCAATTAGCTGTAAGCTTTACAAGGGATAGATCTTTAGATGGGTGGGCAGGATCTGTTATTTACAAGCTTTCAGCACAGACCACTGAGAAGCTTTTTGTCAAGACAAGCCCTGGGTCGACCTGGCATTGGTGGGACAGTGAATAACCCGGCTGGGATGATAATTGAATAACCCGGTTATGAGTGATTGCGGCAGACAATGAGAGGGCAGCACTGAACAACCTGACTCTAAAGGGGAAGTTTGGCTGTGGCCGTCGAGGCGGGATGTTGCAGGACTCTTGGGAGGCGGTGAGGTAACCACCTAGTCACCGAACTCGAGGAGATCTCGAGGAGAAGATGGTGTGCGTACGAGCATCGTTTGTGGTTGTGGTGAGAAAGTGCTGCGCTGTTGTCAGGTCAAAGTAGACTTGATATTAGACGAGGTAGAATCTAAGGTACATGTAGATTCTACTGAGTTTATATATTGTATCCTCTGAAACTGATGGTTGACTCCTCATGAAATACCGGATGCTCCTCGGTGTTCGATCATGGTAACGGGTGATTGGGGTATCTCGATTGTTGTTTCGGTTTGGCATGAAGACATATTGAATAACCCCTGGTTGGTTATTCTGCATGTGTCGTCTTGTCCCTGGTTGCGAATATGTTTAGATATTTGTCCAATCTTGTTGCTTCGATAACCCGGGGTGTCCGGTGTGAGCCTCCACTATGTGTCAACTCTGGCAACCGCCCAAATGAGCAACAAGATAAAGAGGAGACCGAAACAAGCAGGACATAAAAACAATAGTGTGGATGGATTGCGGAGAGAAACTTCGAAATGGACACAAAGGACAAGGATAAAGAATCGCGGAACTCCCGATAATACTCAGCGATATAAGCGTTGGTAAAGGTGTCACTAGCAAATCCGCACCACCATACGAGACCGCCGCATAATGCTCCATTCGCAGAATTTTCTGTTCTTGCGTCCCTGCGCCCCTTTTTCGTATTTCTCTGCCGCGCTACACATTCGCATTTCCGTTGCGTGCTCGCTTTTCTCGCGCACCTGCTTGCCGCTCCTCCGCTGCGTGCTCGCCAATTCCTGCGTGCGCATTTCCGTTGCATGCTCGCCGTTTCTCGCACGACCGCTCGCCGCTTCCTGCATGCCTGCTTGCATTTCCGCTGCATGCTCGCTGTTTACTGCACGCCCGCTCGTTGCTTCTCCGCTGCGCGCTCGCCAATTCCTGCACACACACTCGCTGTTTTCCACGCACCCGCTCACCGCCTCGTGTTTCCCCTCCACCTCGCGCTTCCCCTCCGCCTCATGCTTCCCCTCCGCCTCGTTGATGTGCATCAGCCCGCTCTGCAGACAGATACACGAGCGGAGATGGAAGCGGAAGCTGTGCACACTCTCACGGTTGACATTACTAATCATATTTCCGTTTCTGTTCCCGCTCCCACTCCTCGTTGTCCGCTCCATATGGCGTCTGCCATATCCAGCGAGCGGGACTCTCACGACCTGTTGCAAAGGCAGTGCTCCCCGCTCCTCATTGCCCGCTCCATATGGTACCTACCGTATCCACCAAGCGGGATTCTCACGAAGCTTTCGCAAGGCAGTGCTTCACGTCTCATTATGGCCCCGCTCTCATATTTACATGTCATATTCTATTACTCACTTTTCCGCTCCTATTTACTATAAAAGCCCGACGTCTTTACCATGTATGACAGAGACCCGCACCCCACTGCAATAGATTTCATTTGTTGCCGGTTTGTGTCGCCCTCCGCAGCCTATCTGCATATCAGCCTAGCTCCGTATCGCCCTTCGCCCTCGATCACTGTCTCTTCCGACCCTCGTCTCGTCTACGTCTACGTCTACACCTACGCCTACGCCAACGTCAACGTCCTTGCCCTCGTATAGTTTCGCATTGTTCATCTGTTGTATTGATCTTCTATCGTTTATAGCCGCCGCCGTCTCGCATTCACCCACTCGTACCTGATTGGTTTTGGGACTTCTTAGACCACCTCGCACACCCACGCTTACTGCTCCCGCTCACAGAGTGGTGTTTTTCTTATTTGTTCAGCTCCGCTCTTAGACACGGAGTAGGCGTATCATTTTGGAGCCCACCGCGAGGGGTTCTAACATTGATTCCAATCCATCTCGTACCTTACGGGGGAACAAACTTTGTAACCTTCGCCAAGAAATTATTTCCGCTGGACATAGTTTTGAAGACCCATCGCTCTTCGAACTAGTCCCGTATCATCTGTCACATCACTCGAATATTTCGACGCCCACGAATTCACGTTTGCCATCACCGCCACTATTGCGCCCGGCAGACTTTATTCCATCCACACCTAACACCAATATTACTATGGCTACTCCATCTATGCCCTCGCGCGGAGATCGGAATGCCCCAACCTTCGAGTCGACCAAGCCACGAGAGCTCCCTCGCTACTTTTCCGACCTCGAGTACCAGTTCACTCGTTGCAATATCACCGATAACGACGAGAAAAAGTCGCACACAACTAGATTCCTGAGCGTCCGAGACGCCGATGCTTGGGAAGCACTTACGGAATTCTTCACTCCCACGAACACCTATGCGGAGTTTAAAGACGCCGTGTTGAATCTTTATCCCGGAACGGCACCAGGCAAGAAATATTTGCTAGCAGATCTCGACACGCTCGTTGGTGCCCATGCTCGAACGGGAATTCATTCGCGAGGAGACTTCAGCGAATTTTATCGCGACTTCTCGACTATCTCCACCTACCTCATTAAACAGGGCGAGTTGTCCCCGAAGGATCAGACCAGTGCTTTTCGTCGTGTAATGCAGCCGGACTCTCTGAGAGATAGCATAAATCTCCAACTGCGTATCATGAAACCAAGGATCGGTTTGACCGCGCCACATAATTTGGCAGACCTCAAGGAGGCAGCGGAGTTGGTCCTCGAGGATACATCCACGTCCATTACTTCCTCCACTCACGCGACACCATCTGCTCCCCAGACGAAACAAGAGTCCGAGTTTACTGTGTTAGTCACGAAGCTCATAGAAGTTCTCGCTGTGAACGGGCAGAATTCACACCATTCCCACGCACACACATCACATACCCAGCAGCAGCACACACCTTATCCGCCTCGCAATTCGAGTCCTTGCCCGGATGGCTGCATTTACTGCAGCGGGCCGCACTACATCGGAAATTGCGATACCATGACTGCCGATGCCCAAGCTGGGTATTGCAAGCGAGATGTAAATGGCAGAGTTGTGCTCCCATCTGGCGCGTTTGTTCCGCGCCACATTCAAGGACATAACCTTCGCGAGCGCATTCAGGAGTATCATCGCACGAACCCCAACCAGATCGCAGCCGCACAGTTGATGTTAGATACTCATCAGAACTTCACGTACACTCATCAAGGGTCAAATCGCCTGACGATCGAAGAACGCCAGCACTGCTTGGACCAGGAGAACGAAGCCTTGGAGAAATTGCGCCAGGCTCAGTACATCCAGACCAGAGCACAAGCCCGCCACGCCGCCGAGGCTGATGGACCTGTTGAAGAGCCGGAGCAGCCCATTCGCAGAGTCTTGCCGCGTCCGCATCCTGTTGTGGACTCCACTCCTGCACCTTCTGTTCTGAATCGATTTGCTGCAGCACCGGCTAGAGTTGAAGCACTGACTCAACATATTCCAGAGCACCCATATGCACAAGTGCGCGACGCAGCGTACGCCGAACCGAAAGGCCGTAATTTTGGAGTCCAGCCTCCTCCCGTACCGCTCGCAAAGCGTAATGAACCAGCATATCGCAGCGCACCACCTGTTTTGGATAATAAAGTTATTTCCAATGTTTTTGAGAGGTCCATGGATGCGCCCGTAATGATTTCCCAACGGGAACTTCTTTCCCTTGCGCCGGATGTTCGCTCGCACTATAAAGAAGTCACGACGAGCCGACGCGTTACAGTCGAACCACACATCGCCTGCGCAGAGGCACAGCTGTTTAACACGGTTGAGGACACCTTGCCATTTGAAAGCGAACCCACCTTCTTTGTGAAAGAACCCGACTCGACCCGAGATGCAGAAACGGCATTCAGCACGTTTACCAATTCTATGCCTGCCACGTTTCAGCAGACAGTCGAACGGGAACTTCCGTACGATGCTCTCATAGCCCAAGACGAGTTTGCGACTTTATATGATGCAGGTGTAATACCCGATTCCGGAGACATGCACGTCGCTGTGGACTCTTGCGCAATTCGGTCTGTTTTACCCATCGTGGACAACCAATGCCGCATCGAGTGCATTTACGACACAGGTTCGCAAATTGTTGCCATGTCTGAGGCAGTTTGCAACGATCTTCAGCTTCCGTATAACCCGCGCATTACCATTAATATGGAATCTGCAAATGGCAGTATTACTCTGTCCCTCGGTCTCGCTCGCAACGTCCCGTTCAAATTCGGTGAAATTACGCTCTACCTCCAGGTTCACATTGTCCACGCTCCCGCATACAACATTCTACTCGGTCGTCCATTCGATCAGTTGACAGAGTGCAAGGTTAATAATTCAGCCAATGGAGACCAGACGTTAACCATACTCGACCGTAACTCTGGATCGGAGTTAACCATTCCGACCATTCCCCGTGGACGTCCACGCCAGAGCAAGCAGGATTTTCAGCACACGCAGGGTTTTCACGGCTTGATGAATTGATTCCTGATCAAGGAGAAGTCGCACTGGTCATTATTCCTAACGCTCGCGCTCCTTTCACTATTGAAGCATACTCGGTTCTCGCATCAGACTCTTCCCCCGATTGTATTCAGCAGGCTTACCTCTCAGCTTGCTCGGAGCTTCCAGCTCCCGACACCAAAATACCTGCGCATACCCGTGTTCAACCCGCGGCATTGCCCTGCACACGCGATTCAACTCGCACTGCATACACAAATTCAGTTTCGTCGCCTCCGATGGCAACTTACGCCAAAAAGAAATACAAACCTGTCGCACAGAAAGTCAGGCCCGTGCTTGGCAGTCTACCGGAAAAATTCCGTATCGTACGCAATATTAGAGGCGACCCGCTCGCTGATATGCCTATCCTTTCTCCGAAACCGCCGCCCTTCGTTCCGACCGGCTGTTATACCGAGGAGTGCCGTGACATCGTTGACCGCGCACATGCTGGAGACTTCTTGTGGCCTGCCGAGCGCGAATTCATGCATTACTTTATGTGCGTGAACAATAAAGCTTTGCTTGGAACGATTCGCAATGCGGAAAATTCCGTGAAGACTTCTTCCCACCCGTTGAAATCCCCATTGTACCGCATACGCCTTGGGTTCAGAAAAATATCCCCATTCTGCCCGGAATCTACAACGAAGTTTGCCGCCTCATTCGCGCTAAAATCGTCGCCGGGGTTTATGAACCTTCAAATTCGTCTTACCGTTCGCACTGGTTTTGTGTAGTCAAGAAGGATGATGCTAGCCTCCGCATTGTACACGCCCTTGAAGCCCTAAACGCAGTGACCATTCAGCATAGTGGAGTAACTCCGCTCCTAGATCAGGTTGCAGAGCAGTTTGCAGGCCGTGCATGCGGAGCCATGCTGGACCTATATGTTGGCTATGATGAACGCGTTATTGCTGAGTCTTCGCGCGACTATACCACATTCCAAACGCCATACGGAGCTCTCCGACTCGTCACTCTACCGATGGGATGGACCAATTCCGTTCCGATCTTCCATGACGATGTCACACACATCTTGCAGCCGGAGATTCCGCACCATACAATTCCTGTCATCGATGATTGTGCCGTTCGCGGCCCAGCTTCACGCTACCAAGACGCCGATGGAAACTACGAAACCATCCCCGAGAACCACGGTATTAGACGTTTCGTATGGGAGCATTTCCAGGTGCTCAACCGCATTCTCGCTCACATGATATATTGTCGCGGCACCTTTTCTGGCCTCAAACTCATCCTTTGCTGGCATACAATTACCGTTCTTGGACACGTTTGCACATTAGAAGGCTGCATCCCCGATGAGTCATACATTGCGAAGATCGCCAACTGGGGTCCATGCAAAGATTTATCCGAAGTCCGCGCATTCCTTGGGACAGTCGGAGTCGTTCGAATTTTCATTCGCAATTTTGCGCACCGAGCATATGCACTCGTTATCCTCACGCAGAAGGACATGCCATTTACTTTTGGACCACAACAGATTAGCGCCCAAGAAGATTTGAAGGACGTGCTCATACACTCGCCCGCGCTCCGCCCAATCGATTATTCATCCATTGCGCCAGTTATTCTCTCCGTGGATACCTCGCACATCGCAGTCGGATTCTTACTTGCGCAGTGCGATCTCGAGGATTTATCGCGCCGATTCTATGCTCGGTTCGGTTCAATTACACTGAACGACCGCAAGGCACGATTTTCCCAAGCCAAACTAGAGCTCTACGGACTCTATCGCGCACTTCGCGCTTGGAAGATTTATCTAATCAGTGTGCGGAACATCGTAGTTGAAGTTGATGCTTGCTATATTAAAAGGCATGCTGGCCAATCCCGATCTCGCACCTGGAGCCAGCATGAACCGCTGGATTCTCACCATATTAACATTCCATTTCACGCTTGTCCACGTACCCGGAGTCTCGCATTGCCCAGATGGACTCTCGCGCCGCAACCCGCAACCGGGAGATAAGCCAGAGCCTGAAGACGACTTTGATGATTGGATTGACTGCGTCCACGGATTCATGCATATTATAAACGACTCGCCCCATATTCAACGCTCACAAATGATGATTTCAACTTTGTCCACGGAAATAATTCCAGACAACGAAGATGCACCCAAGTCACTCTCCTACGACAATGTTCCCTGGTCGGAGAATGCCCAACTCGCAGATGCACGTCTAGACCGCATCCGTTTATGGCACCAGACATTGCAACGCCCCCGGGACATGAAGGATGCAGATTATCAATTGTTTATTTGATACTGCCAGGAGTTCTTTATCGCAGACCAGCAGCTTTGGCGGAAAGATTCACAGCAGCGCCACAAGCTAGTCGTTATTCAGTCACGGCATTTATTCATTCTCCGCTCCGCACACGATAACGTTGGACATAGAGGCTTCTATGCAACTCGGGCCCTTCTTTCCGAACGCTTTTGGTGGCCATATATGGCACACGATATTACATGGCATATTCACACATGTTATTTGTGCCAAATTCGCCAGACCCGACAAATCTGCATTCCTCCGACAGTTGCCGTTCCCGCGCCATTATTTTCCAAAGTTTACATGGATACTATGCACCTACCTTTGAGCGGCGGCTACAAGTACATCGTCCAAGGCCGCTGTTCATTAATTCACTACCCCGAATTCCGAATGCTTCGCAAAGAGAACGCCAAAGCCATTGGCGATTGGATTTTCGAGGACATTTTGTGCCGTTGGGGCACTCTGGTGGAAATTGTAACAGATAATGGCCCCCAGTTCATTAAAGCGCTCGCGTACCTTGAAAAACGATATCACATCAAGCACATTCGTATATCTGCCTATAATTCACAGGCAAACGGCATCGTAGAACGATCACATCGCGACATTCGTGGAAGTCTTTTCAAGGCTTATGATGGCATACAGAATAAATGGCACACTGTTGCGCATTCAGTATTCTGGGCCGACCGGATCACCGTTTGCAGACGCATGGGATGCTCCGCATATTTTGCAGCAACTGGAACACACCCATTAATTCCGCTTGACATTTCGGAGGCAACATATTTGCTGCCGCCACCTGACGCCGTTCTCAGCACCTCCGATTTAATTGCCCAACGCGCTATCACACTCCAGAAACGCCGCGAGCATTTAGCCCAACTCCATTCGGATGTATACTCAGCCAGACTGCGAGCCGCTGTCAAGTTTGAGCAGGATCACGCTGCGACCATCCACGATTTCGACTTCCAGCGAGGCGATTTGGTTCTCATGCGGAACACTGCAATCGAAAAATCATTGAGCCGAAAATTCCGCAACCGGTACCTTGGCCCACTCATCGTGATTTCCCGCAATCGCGGTGGCGCATATATTTTATGCGAACTTGACGGTTCTGTATTTCACAGACCCATTGCAGCCTTCCGTGTCATTCCATATTTTGCTCGGAAGAGTATCCCATTGCCCCCGCTCGACGAACTTCTGGATATATCAACGGAACGCCTACGCGAAATGGAAGAATCCACGCTCTCGGACCCAGAGGATGATGAAGTTGACCAATAAACTCCCTGCTCTCAATTTCAGTTGGGAGGAACTATTCTTTCAGCATCAGCCGTGTGCGCCTGACTGGGGACAGTCAGATTTTCAGTTGGGAGGAGATGATGTGCATCAGCCCGCTCTGCAGATGGATACACGAGCGGAGACGGAAGCGGAAGCTGTGCACACTCTCACGGTTGACATTACTAATCATATTTCCGTTTCCGTTCCCGCTCCCGCTCCTCGTTGTCCGCTCCATATGGCGTCTGCCATATCCAGCGAGCAGGACTCTCACGACCTGTTGCAAAGGCAGTGCTCCCCGCTCCTCATTGCCCGCTCCATATGGTACCTACCGTATCCACCAAGCGGGATTCTCACGAAGCTTTCGCAAGGCAGTGCTTCACGTCTCATTATGGCCCCGCTCTCATATTTACATGTCATATTCTATTACTCACTTTTCCGCTCCTATTTACTATAAAAGCCCGACGTCTTTACCATGTATGACAGAGACCCGCACCCCACTGCAATAGATTTCATTTGTTGCCGGTTTGTGTCGCCCTCCGCAGCCTATCTGCATATCAGCCTAGCTCCGTATCGCCCTTCGCCCTCGATCACTGTCTCTTCCGACCCTCGTCTCGTCTACGTCTACGTCTACACCTACGCCTACGCCAACGTCAACGTCCTTGCCCTCGTATAGTTTCGCATTGTTCATCTGTTGTATTGATCTTCTATCGTTTATAGCCGCCGCCGTCTCGCATTCACCCACTCGTACCTGATTGGTTTTGGGACTTCTTAGACCACCTCGCACACCCACGCTTACTGCTCCCGCTCACAGAGTGGTGTTGTTCTTATTTGTTCAGCTCCGCTCTTAGACACGGAGTAGGCGTATCATTGTGCTTCCCCTCTGCCTCACGCTTCCCCTCTGCCTCGTGCTTCCCCTCCGCCTCGCGCTTCCCCTCCACCTCACCTCACTCCGCTTTGCCTCGCCGGCAAAGCCGAGCCAGGCGCCGAATGTGATAAAAACAGGTTATAGGACGAGTAGGGTATGGATATGGAGCTCGGAGAACGGCTGTCAAGGAGGAGTAGATCAACCAAGTCAAGAAGGGTATCAATATGACGAGGAGATGAACTCCATCAAGGAGGAGTAGATCAACCAAGTCAAGAAGGGTATCGATACGACGAGGAGATGAACTCCATCAAGGAGGAGTAGGACAACCAAGTCAAGAATGGTACCGAAACAACGAGGAGATGAACTCCGTCAAGGAGGAGTAGGTCAACCAAGTCAAGAATGGTACCGAAACGACGAGGAGATGAACTCTGTCAAGGAGGAGTAAGACAACCAAGTCAAGAATGGTACTGATACGACGAGGAGATGAACCCCGTCCAGGAGGAATAGGCCAACCAAGTCAAGAATGATATCGATATGATGAGGAGATGAACTCCATCAGGAAGGAGTAGGACAACCGGGTCAAGAACGGTATCAAAATGACGAGGAGATGAATTCCGACAAGAAGGAAAGGGGGAAACAGAGCAAGAACGACATCAACACAACAAGGGGACAAATTCCGCAGTGAAAGAATTCGACCGACTCGAGAACGGCGCTGTAAAATGGTCTCCGCGCTGGAAAGGAGCTATCCAACTCGAGGAAAAGTAACAGGACAAAGGAGAAATGGGGTCTACGACACAAGAGGAGCTTGACTAGGCTGATGGCAATGCTATAGGAGTACCTCCGTCAATGGGCGCTTCACCAGCAAAGGAGAGGAGGAAAGCGGACTCTTTCAGGCCTAAAGGGGGTAGGAGCTACCTTGTGGGCTGAAGGCTGTGTCTAGAATGAAGAACACACATTGGGACGATGTGCCGGTGGCTGGGCAAAGAGTATAAAAACCTAGCGTATTATTCGAGTATGGCATCTTGTATTTCCCCACCTAAATTCCTAAGGCTTTCACAAGCCGAGAAAGAAACTCTTCCTCCGTCTTCGGACACAAGATGGACACAAACCGAAGTACCACAAAGTACAGGTTAACACAAGACCCAGAGCGCAAGGAGTGGCCAATTAGTCGCTTCCGGTAGGGAACTCCGACCAGAAAAAGGACCAGGTCGTATAGGAGATCCTGAAAACGATAAAATGCCACGTACCGAAGGTGGAGTGGTATCAAAACAGCCAGCAACAGAATTTCTGTTAGTGTGTAACTGTTCCGACCGAGTAGTATCAGAAGGCAAATGGTCTTTGACTTGGAACAACTCGGAGAAATCCAGTATCCATAGCCATCTACCAACCGGCACAGTCACCTCATCAGCGAATATCTCGCCTCGAGGTTCAAGCGGAGACATAAAGAAAGGGGTCCCAAAGGAAGGGAATTGCGGAGTTTAGGCTACGAGATTCGAAACAGACCCCGAGGTCCCGCACATTAAACGGAGAAGTAAAACTGCAGTACAGAAAACCCCACCCACTGCACAGAGCAAACACCCAGAGGAAGTAACACGACTCTATCCGTGACTCCTCCTGTCCTCCCTCGATAGGAGCCTGTATAGGATATGCAACCGAGTTATCAGACCCTGGAAGGCTGAAAAGGAGCGAACTCCATACCCCCCAGCGCACCAAGGCTTCTCAGTGCTCCATGCTGAAAGCCTGTAAATAACAGATCCTGCCCACCCATCTAAAGATCTATCCCTTGTAAAACTTAACCCATCGTACTTCAGAGGAATAAAAACCACCCGACACTTGCTACACAAATTTCCCCCTAGAGGACAATACCTTTTCTGCAGTACTGTACCCACAGACGTAACATTCGTCTGACAGTCAAGAAACCGCAGTCCGCATCACACCAGGGTTTAAGGTTTGAAGGCTGAGCGAAAAGGTTGAAGGTATGCTGAATCATGACACTTTTAGTGCACTGGGGGGTGCGGAGTTCGCTCCTTTTCAGCCTTCCAGGGTCTGATAACTCGATTGCATATACTATACAGGCTCCTTTCGAGGTAGGACAGGAGGAGTCACGGATAGAGTTGCATTCCGTTCTCTGGGCGCTGCTCTGTGCAGTGGGTGGATTTTCAATGCTGCAGTTATATTTCTCCATTTTGATCTTCTTCTCCATTTAAATATGTGGGACCTCGGGCCTGTTTCAAGTCTTGTAGCCTAAACTCCACAATTCCCATCCTTTGGGGCCCCTTTCTTTATGTCTCCACTTGAACCTTGATGCGAGATATTCACTAATAAGGTTACCGTGCTGGTTGAAAGATGGCTATGAGGACTGGATTTCTCCGAGTTGTCCCAAGTCAAGGACCAATTTACCTTCCAATTAGTGTGTGACACAGTGTGATAAGGACCGTGGTGCCGCTATGAGAATTTGTTTTATCAAATAGACAGCACGTTCGGCCTCTAGGGGTTAATTAACATTGGAGGATAGTGGGGATGTAGGATGGGGACGTGTGCATGGTCTGAGTGAGAGTGTTGTATGGGATTGCACGGGGCATACATTCCGTGGGTTCGTGTTGGGGGCACCTGCTGTTAGCTGTAAATGGGGGTGGGGGTGAGTTACCGGTCCTAGGTCACAAGCTCAAGTGAACAACACGTTGTTTCCTGTAAAATCCGATGCCTATGCTGCAATCCTTCCCTCGCGTTTCCCCGATGTTCCCAACAAAGGTGGAAGGCTTAATACAATGTTTGACAGTTATAAAGCAAGTGACAGCGACACCGGTTAGTGCTAGTCAGTCGAGCGTATGGGGCATCCGGTCATGACACTTGGTTGCAGACGGCGATTTAAACCAATATGGCTTTGCCCAGGCTGACTTCTACAGAGCATGGAGCTCACGAAGTCGGTGATCTATTACGGGGAAGCCCAATGATATGACTTGGGGTCCGATGAGTTGGGACCTTGCTAAAGGAGGTGTGAGAGTGAAATGCCCTGCTAGAGGCAAGTGAGGATGTGGTCAACTCGGTGTGAGCGAGGCTTAGTTGCACAGGTGGGGGTACAGGTGGTGGGGGAGAACTAAGCTCCGAAAATTGACTGACTACAATGCCCTTTTCTGCTATCCTTTTATACCTTTTGCCTCTCGACTGTCCCCTTGATGCCCACTTGTTCGGTTCCATCCCCTTCGCATTTGAGGGTGCTTTCGCAGGACTGTATGTGGTGTACGTTCGGTATTTGGGGCCACAGGTGAGGCTTGCAGTCAGATTTTGGGGTTCATTTTCATGAACGGACGTAGGATACAATGCAAATTGGTATGGACGCAGGTTGCGTTCCGCATGGATTGGGTTTTCTGAGCTGCAAATAGTTAGTTTAATGGTCAGAAGACGTGTCTGGATGCATCTGAGTAAGCTTGTAGTGGTTTTGTCAAGTGGAAACTGGATCGGACGAGGCTTGTGTCCGCGAATTGGTGAGTTCCTGAGTGTGGGAAGAGGAAACCAAGGCCAGGATGCCTGCTATTGGTTGGACTGTACCATTCTCGTGGGGCGTAGCATGTGGCGCCGTGCTTGTAAGTGAGGTGCGAGTTGTGCAAAGGTGGAATTCAGGTAATGGGAGCGTCCAGTGAGTGTCATGGCTAGTCAGGCAGCTGGTATGAACAATGTGGAGGGTTGGATGGGGACCATAGGCTGCGTGCGTTTGATGAGAATCCGGATTTGGTAACTTCGATTCCCGATTTGGATGAATGGGCGCCTCGTACATTCTCGTCCGGAGCTCGGTTGAAGGGGCCATGAGGCAGTGTGCAGGGTGTAGCACAAGCACCAACCTCACAACAGGTATGGGTATACCCATGGTATTATGGGTACAGGTGTCACCAGTGCGGGTGTGGTGCCTAGATTTTTCAATACCGCAAATACCGCTGATAAGTGAGCTCCAAACCTAGGATGGAAACTAACAGAAACAGCCAAAACAAAATACTACAACCAAAGAATCGGATGGAACAGACGAATCTAATCCCAAACAACCAATAGTATGCAGCAAGTGCGATGTAACGTTTGTTCCAGAGGTACCAGACGAGTGTCAGTCCTGATTCAGAGCCTTGTAAAGGTTGGTCAGGAGAAAGTTTAATTCAAGAAGTTGTCGTAAGACGTAACAATCATTTGTTATGTATGAAACTAAGAGATCCAAAGGATATCTGTTTTGGACACCAAGACTTGAGTCAGTTATGACCGACTAGATCGATGGAAACTAAGGATCCAAAAGGATTCTGAAGTTTCTAATGCAAACACCACAGATAGATTTTATTGGAATGAAGGGAACCATGAGGTTCACCAATATTCCAAAGCGAAACTGAAAGTTCCGCAAAGTTTTGACAAAGATGGTAGTGGTTCCAGACAACAAGACAACAAGACAGACGATTCCAAACGATTCAAGGTCCAAGACCGGCGATTCTATACGATTCCCAACGATTCAATACGATTCAAGACCCAAGGCTGATTCAATACGATTCAAGAGCCATGCTCAGACATTTTATCCAATCCAACAACTGTGATATTCCAACTCCTACAAACTGATGTTGATAGGTGTCTGAAGATTGACTATAAGTTTCCCTTGGGCGTAAGCTAGGCTCACTAGTTGGGGGAAACTCTGTCCTCGACCCTAGAAACACCTCTAGCTACTTATACAATCCAAAATATGACTATGACAATGAAAGAATTAAGTAAAAGGTCCGTTTAACCACCTCATAACCCGTTGTAGAAGAGGGTTTAGGTCGGTAGGTTGACCAGAAAGGGAAGGTCAGCAGGAGAGAGAGCTGTAGCCACCAAGTAAAATACTCAATAAATCTCGGAGGACACTACTCAGCTTTGGTATAGACAATGTGAGTTGATACTGTCTGCTTCTGGACCTCCGGGACTGGTGTATGAGTGACAAGCGTGCCGATAGGCACTTCCACACCGTGTATCCGTCTTGGCGATTAAAATATAATGAGTCCTATTGGTTGGGGGCACTGAGCACACCATTCTGGGTATATTCTGACTGTTCCTTGGTAATATTATGCACATGGTGCATTGATGGCAGATTAGACATCAACCACCATGTAGCGCCTTCTGCAATGTAACTTGCATTTTGAGAGTATCCCTCAAAGGTCTTCATGGAAACTAGAGTCTCCAGCCATGTAGGCTTTGAATGATACCCCACTTCGAGTGTGGATTCAGGATGGATACTCCTGAATGCTCCTATCACCCAAAGGGGAAGTCCTGGGAACTCCGGGATTGACGATCATGGGTCCCCTTCGCTTACTATCCCACTCTGATGTCCATTGCTGAGTAACCGATGCCTCAGCTACAACCGAAACACCACCTCTGATACTTCTCACATCACCTGGATCGATGCGAACACATCGATACTCCCAAATAGAT
This sequence comes from Mycena leptocephala, assembly GCA_029378395.1. NCBI lineage: Eukaryota > Fungi > Basidiomycota > Agaricomycetes > Agaricales > Mycenaceae > Mycena > Mycena leptocephala. The sequence continues at coordinate 118,159 of JARJLF010000347.1, forward strand.
AACCACATAGTCGCTCGTCACTCTGGTCCTCGGGGTTTCGGTATTGAAACTACTGAAACTACCGACACCAACGAAATACCCTCTGGTTTAGTTGGGCTAGTGAGCTTGAATTGGTGGCCTTGTGCGCACTGAGTGCGCTGAGCTCAAAACCGCAGCCAGCGGTGAAGTTGACAATGCCAAATATTCGATAAGCATCGGATTCGATGCCAATTGGACTAAGTCATAAGCAGAATAACTGCAACATTTGTTCAGCGCCGCACACAGGAGACATACCGGGCAATAGCCCAAAACGATATACGATTTTGTCAAAGACGATTCATCACACATAATCCTCGTATTTGAGGATTGAGCAGCCTCGACGCTGGATATGCCAGCTGTAGTGCCTACACTTGGGAGTACTCCTGTGTGTTCAGCATCGTGTGCCCTTGAACCGGACGAGAAGAGATGCAGCGGCATAGCGGTGCTTCTGCCGCAACCGTGTTTTCGCAGTGCATTAAGCACTGCCGGGCACTGCTTCTGCGAGTATAAAGGCTCGCATAGCTTTGAGATCACCATAGCCGGCGATACCTGAACCGCAGGTCAACTGCGGGTGGAGACCTGAGTCTCGGGGGCAAGAAACTCGCCAGCACGACTAGCAGCCGATAATTGTGCTGCATGCGGAGCTCGCAACGGAGAGTGGAAAGGGGAACACAAACATCCTGAACTTGTGGAAGACTCACCTGAATCTTTCCTACGCGCATCGTCGTCTCTTTTCTCTCTCTTACTGCTGCTCTCCGTGTTTTGCTTCATCTCATTTCTTGTAACCTTGCAATGGCTTTTTCGGCCAGATGATTTTAGTGAGGGCATTTGAGACGATCGCGAATGTTCGCGAGTATATATCTGGGATAACCGAGCAGGACCTGAGTTGTTCTCGGGCGTATGTGACGGGGAAAAGGAAGAGATGCGCGCTGCTTGCATATGTTTGTCACCACCCTTGTGGACCCGGGCTGCATTGAGGACATTTTTCCCGACGTCGTAGGGGGTAGGTAGTGTCCTCACGAGGACTGTTCTAATAATCTCAAATGAGAAACCGGCTTTGTATAGCGCCAAGACACGGTGCTCAAGCACAAACTGCTTTTCAGCGCGAGAATGGGGCGAGGCGCCGCAACTGGCGCCGCTTGTACTAATTTTCGGATTCAGAGCATCTACATGCTCTGCTAAGTAGCGCCGAGGGCGCTGCAAATCTGGCAACCTAGGTTGCACTTTTATGTGGGCTTCTGTTATATCCTGAGCCACGAAGGGACGAAGCCCGGTCGAAGACCGGAACCGGACCAGGCCGGGAACCGGAAGGTGACCGGACATCATGGAGTCGGCCGTTCTCGCAACACCACAGCTCAGAAGGGTGAGCGACTGACTAGCCTCGGGCCGCGTGATACTGGAAGAGCTGGAAGCCTAGGATACCGAACGAGAACATAGAATGAGTCCGGAAAAGACATGACAGCAAGAGACAGCCTGAATCGAATACATCAAGGCGATGACCGGCGATGGTCGGGAAGAGGCCGGGCAATAGCCGGGCCGGACCGGGTCGGAGCCGGTATAGCGTGGGAATGTATGCGAGGCAAACCGGTAGAGGACCGGACAAAGGCTGGAAGTGTATCGGATGGAAGAGCAACGACATCGATGAACAGGGAGTCGTCACATAAACCGCGAGAGAGTCCGGACCCGGACGGTGACCGGCAGGGAGCCGGATGGGCCGGACGGAGCGTGGGAATAGTCCAGAGGTGAAGACGACAACCTCTGGAGTCGAAACCAGGACGAGGTAGAAAAGGGTGGAATCAGTCCATGATAAGAAACATGGAATAACGTTAATTTTCAGGATAGAGAATACAACGAAGTACATAGGGTTTATATACGGAAGTATACGTGTCGTATTCCTAATTGAGTAATGTCAAAGTAACATCCCGAAAAGGGAATAGAAGTACGAGGGGAACAAAGTAAAGTACAGATATGGAATAAGTGAGCATGTGGAATCGTAAGTACAAAGGGATGGATGGAAATGGATAGGGAGGCATAATGACATAAGATATCGATGACCCGGCATCAGAGCCGGACTTGGGCCGGTCACGTGTGACCGGTGTGACCGGAAGTTGAGCCGGACACGCAAGAGCAACTCGCACAGTGTCGGAGGACGAGAGGGATGAGCGTAGGTGAGATACCGATAATGAATGGTACCGTGGGAAGTTGGGATGGGACCGGATAGGTAATAGAGTACCGGGTGATGACGTAATCCGGACCCGGTACGACTGGAAGGTCCCAGAGGCGAGCGGAAGGCAAGCGAGAGGAAGGGATAGACCAGATACGGCCAGAACGACGGAGTGAGTAATATGAAGATAATATGAATGAGTAACACTCAACGACCCGGCCAAGTACCGGATGATGATGTAATAAGTATCCGGTACGTCGAGGAGTCCCGGACGGGTCCAGGGATGACCTGACAAGGGTCGGAGAGTCTGGGAATGGCCGGACGGGAATCGGCAGGAGAATATACAGCCGACCGAGAGGAGAACTCGATGTGAAGATAATAGGGAATGGATAAGTCCCAGCGATCCGGCTGAGTACCGGACGATGACCGGACGATGACGTAATCAAGAGCCGGTCCATCCGGTAGTCCCAGCGATGTCGGGAAATGACTGGACGACAACCAAGGGAAGGAGTACAGCCAGAGCGAGGAGGTGAACCAATATGAAGATAATGGATAATGGACAAGACACATGGATCCAGCTGAGTGCCGGGTGCTGACATAAGCAGTAGCCGGTATGCCAGGCAATCCCGGAAGCACCCGGACATTACCAGACGGTGAACGCGTGAAGGCAATACAGCCAGAGCGAGGATGCGAACTCGATGCGAAGATAAAAGGAAACGGGAAACGCTCAGTAATCCTTCATTGCGTAAAAACCCGAGACCCGAGATGGAATGGGTCATGAGAATAAGACGACAAGGTCGTGGGAACCAGATCCGGGTCGACCGGATGTGATCGGAGTGAAGTCAGCATGATGAGTTGCAAAAGTTTAGAAATTCTGTGCACGGATATAACAGCTTCAGAACCAGCACGTGGCTCCTTGAATGAATGTCCGACTGGTCCTCGACCAGGATCAAATACGAATGCTGAGCGCTGGCGCTCACTGGAGGAAAGAGCTTGTCTGGGAGTACACCCAGTAGAAACATGCAAAGTAGTTTTGTCGGATCCATGTCCGATTAGATCGTTTTTGAGGTTATAAAAGCCCATTTGGACTACATGCTCGCGGACACCGGTAAAACCAGTGTCGCGAAGAACTTCGCAATAGCTTGCAAAGTTAAAAAAGTGTAAGAGCTCGGTACTCTTGATCTCACGGAACGTGATAACTTCGAACAATGTGTATTGTGAAAGTTGGCACGTAGTGTAAGGTTAAGAGTAAAAGTAAAGTATCGTCAACAAATTGTCCAGTATTTGTACCTACGGCACTTCCGATGATCCGGACACCGAAGGTGTTGAGTAAGCTATGATAGGGGGTGGGGTCCATGGGTCCCAACCCTAACACCGAGTCAGTGAAACTCGGGCGCGAAGCACTGATCCACAGTAATCTCAATATACAGCTATTTCAACTTTGGAGGCCTGCAGATAGACCCTCCGCACTTTGCCAAGCCAAAGCTGGAGAATCAGGAGTCATTGTGTTCTGACCCGTCCTAGACTCAGCTGAGGCTAGGTTCTGTGGCTTGTGCTAGATGGAGTTAGGTCGGTGTAGATCACTACACAGCCCCCCATCTAGGCGACTACACGTAATGTTTGTTTGGCTTCTGGAGTACCCAGTAAGGCCCCTAAACTCAGGTAAGTGTAGATGAGGGTAGCTTATGGAAGGCGAGGCTAGCTCCCTAAACTCAGCTGCACAGACCTAGACTCAACCTAGACTTCCCATTTGAATGTTTTTTTTTTGTCTTGCACATTGCTTGCAGTTCCGTGGAGACCATCAAGTTTTAAGCTCAAGTTTCTCTGTACACTGGGATCCCCAAAATTCAGCTGCGCAGGAACTAGTTGTAGTGTGATTTTTGGACAGTTGCACCGGAAGAATTCGTGGAGTAACAGTTCCATTGGCTAATATTTTGAGTATATGCATGCCTTCCCCCTGTTGTAGGTGGCTACAAGCACCTGTGACGGCCTACACAGACCCTCCCAGACCTAGACTGACCTACACTAACCTAGCCAGAGCTAGGCAGATCTCCACAGACTATCACTGCGTTCAAGGACCCCGTCTACACAGCTTGCGAGACATGGGCTGACCTGTGCAGACCCTGGGAAACACAGCCTGCCAACGCCTGATCGGCAGAATCCGCCAGACATGGATCGATGCCCTGCCGATGTACGTCCGCAGAGGCGTGCCGACCCCCGTCTGCACAGGTCGTCAGACCCGTCGTACGCCGCTCCTGTTTCTTTTCCATTTACCACAATACCGTCCCTGAAGGCTCCCTGACAACAGTAACGTACAGTGTCGTACACGGCCTGGAACATGGTGATGTTGGTCCAGATTTGGGCATGTCTCCGCGTTGTCTCTGTGTTTCGCACACTCAACTTCACCCAGGATACCTCAGAAAATAATAGAAGGTGTGTATTAGCTCTTCTAGAACTAAGCCACGTTATTTCACAATGTTGCAACTCGTTTTTGCGCTGTGCATTTCGGAGTTTTCTCCTGATTTGTAAAGAATGCTGTGTCTTTTGATTTGTGGGTCCGCAACGAGATTGCCCTGTCAATTAATGATGTCTTCCACATGCCCCAGGGTCCCCAGATAGGTGTTGAGACGAGGAACGCATGGCCTGCTTACGTCTACAGACTTTGGGTAGGTCGGCATGGTGTGCCAACGTCCAAGTCTGCAGACCTCTGCGGATGGGGGTCACACATCGCTTGTGCAGACGACCCCACTGAACACAGTGTACTGTACCTCCCTGTATTGAAGCAACGGCCCATGGACCGTGACATTTCCGTTGCCTTTTTCAAAGGCAACGACCATCGTGGTGACCGTGACCGTTGCTTAAAAAGGCAACGAGGATAGGGACGGGCGAAATCAAAGCTAGGGACAATGAGAACTTGTAAATATAATTTATTATCCTCCAAAACGGGCAATGTGCAAGTGGCATAGAATACTTGTTTAGAATATTGACGCATTTCAATCCAAGTTCCTCTCCACCATGGCATCCTCCTCCAAAAACAAAGTTCCTATGGGGCCGCCTCAGGAATTGATTTCCCGCATTACTCACCTACACAACTTGCTTTGCAACCTCCCTGAATCTCTCCCTGAGAACCCCGCACATTCTCTCTACCAATTTCACTTTGACAATGATAGGCTCGAGATGGGTGGGTATTTTGCTGCAGCTGGCCACGCTCTTGAAGTCTCTTTTGAGACCCACCTTCTCCGGATTCAGGGCCGTCCGATCCTGTTCACGGAGCGTGGCTGCCGCCACGATGATCTGCAAAAGTTTCTCAAGAAAGCTGTCAAGGGAATGAGTCCGGGCGAGCGTGTAACCTTCCAAGAAGCGTGGATTGAGCGGCTGATAACTGCGGCCATGGCGTCAGGCGCAAAGATCCCTCCTCGGAAGCGCAAGCCTGATGTACCCGACGCAGATATTAATCCCCGACCTGCCAAAAAAGCCACTGCGCCCATCGTTGTTGATGATAGGGAGATCACCGCTTCGAGTTCTACCATGCTTGCCACCCTACCATCGGTTCCTTCGGGAGCATCTGCCAGTACTCAGGCCCGACAACTTGTGGGCAACCCAAAGCAGCGCGCACTTGACTCGTTTGGTTGGAAGAAAGCCGAACCGGGAGAGATCCAGAGATATTGGTCGAAGGTCGTAGAAGCTGGTTCAGAGCGGTGCGAAGAAATTCTGAAAATAAAGGAGCAGGAAGCAGAGGAGAAGAAAGCCCGAGAGCGAGATTTGGCAAAGCTAAGGAAGCGGCGTCAGCGTGAGAGGCAGAAACAAGAGGAGGATGTCATGATCTGGACATTATCTAGTATATATAGGCTGGCCAGGTGATAAGCCCGAGCTTATCATTGAGACCTTTTGGTCTAGAGGTATAGTGCGCTGGCCAGCCACTTAGTAACATCCTTACAGAGGAGGGCGATATTCCAGATGAGAACAACGCCGCTCTCGTGCTGATGCGCAGCGTGAAAGCAGCATCGAAGGAAACCCAGATCCCGGATGTGGCCTCCCTTTCCAGGCCCCAGACTCAGGGATGGAAGCAGCATCAGACCGGAACATTAGGTGGGGTCGTACGCGGGCCGACAAAGAAGGTCTTCTGGTTTCACCCCTTCCTGTTTGCTCTTATCCAGGCGGCCTTGATACGGTACGACTGGTCACCTTCAAAAACCGTCGAATATCTTAAACGCACCCACCCGGCTCTTTTCAATTCGCCAAACAGCCGACTAAACAAGGGGACACTCTGGAAATGGCTCGTTCCGAAGCAGCACCGTTTCACGGACACTGCCTTGCTCAAAATCAGTACCAGACGGTCTCTCACTGGCAGTGGGCGTACTGGTATCCTTGCGCCATACCCGGAGACGGTGGAGGCCATTGTGAAGATGCTTAAAGGCCTGCGAACATCTGGATGTGTGGTTAACGTCCCGATTGCCCGATCAGTCATGATTGCGATCATTCGCGAACAGCATCCCGAACTCCTCGATAAATTCACCTGTTCCGAGAAGTTCGTTCGGGCATTCGTTGACAGCAAGCTCAATTGGACATCTCGCAAAGCCACCCGAGCTGCAAAACACATCCCCGAAAATGCCACCGAGCTTTGCGAGCGCGCTTTCTTCCGTTTGGTGTACACCATTGAACACGAACATATTCCTGCTGAGGTGCGTGTCGGATAATCTAACACAAAGATCAACCTTAATTGACGATTAAACTGTAGCTTCTCATAAACTACAATCAAACGGGAGTCTATATCCGTCCGAATCACAGCCAGACATTCGAAGTTCATGGCTCAAAACAAGTCTCTGTTACTGGGAACGATGAGAAGTGTGCTTATACAATGGGCGTTGCGAGTACGGCCGGTGGGACTTTGCTCCCTCTGGAGCAGGTCTGGTCGGGTCTTACCGACTGTTCGCTCCCCAAGAAAACTGCGGACGGCTACGATGATGCCAAGAAACGCGGCTTCCATTTCACTTTTGCGACTAGCAAAAAGGCGACTAGCCACTTCAGTACTCTCAAAACTATGAAGGAGGTTGTGAAATTTATCATATGGCCATACGTCAAGTCTGTGATTGAGGCCGACCCCGATCTCGATGATGACCAGAAGGCCATTTTCTACATTGATATCTACCCGGTGCATATTTCCGAAGCCTACCGCTCATTTATGTTCGAGGAATTTCCGAACGTTATCCTCATCTTTGTCCCCGGCAACCTCACCGGAATACTCCAACCTCAGGACGTAGGGATCCAACGGGTGGCAAAACACCATCTCCGACAGTCCATGCTTGAATACCTTGTTCGGTGCCACCAATCTCAGATTGCCAAGGGGATCACTCCCGAGAATGTCACCTTCAGCAGCTCATACCCAGTTCTTCGTGATGCTTCCGTCCGAGCCTGCGTCGACTTATACGATTGGCTTACGTCTCCGGAAGGCCGTGAAATTGTCAAACAGTCCTGGCTAAAATGCGAGGTGCCCAGCAAGCCGCAATATAACCTATCGTACGGCTGTCTCACTAGCCGTGACACGCGCAAGGCGCTCCGGAAGTATTTACAGGAAGATAAAATTATTGCAGACGAGATCAGGGCGCGACTTGGCGCCGTCTCCCTTCCTCCCCTCGCTGCCGATGGTCAAACAAATATCGAGCCGTTGGAAGATTGCAGTGACTTACCGGACGATGATGACTGTGTGGGGTTACATCAGCCCGAGGATGATTCTGATGTCCCATTGGCCCTGGTTGTTAAAACCGCGATAGGTGTCGACGTTACCGGTCAATCGCGGGAGTTGTCTGCAAAGAATGTTGTTGAGGAGAATCCAGTGGAGGGGCTATCGACAGCAGATGCCGAGGAGGACATCTGGGTGTTCAATGATAATGGGGAGATGTGGACTAGCATTGAGGAAATAGGTGGAAAATCGGGGGCTGGAGAGGACGAGGACTCTGATGAGGTATCGGGCGATGAAAAGGACGCGTAGAAGGGCCAAAATTATTATTTTTGAATTTTTTTGAATTTTTTACATGTCACGGTAGTTTCAAAGGCAACGAGATTCATCGTGACCGTGACCAGGCCGAAAAAAAGCAACGCAACGGGCCCTACCGTGACCGTAACCATGACCATTGCTTCAATACAGGGAGGTACAGTATGCTGTAGGCACCTAGCCTCAATCATCAGTGTAGATACTTCTGGGTCCCTACTCTCAGGCTGAGTCTAGAAAGGGTCGGAACGCAGTGAGTATGCAATTGAATAAAATGGAGGTTTTCAGGTCATTTACTCTTACAGTCTTGATTTTACTCATTTTTTCTTACGATAGTAGGTGAGTTTGATCATTTATCGCCACCTTGTGTTTTTGGCTCTCCAGAAACTGCTTTGTTGCACCTGTTGATTTCTGCTATCCAGATTCCATAAGCATTTAGTCCTCTTCCTGTCTTTACCCTTTGTACTTCAAATTCCCCGCTCCTCTCCTCCCCATCAAATTATGATGTGATATTTGATGTGAATGGCCATCTGCGAAGTTTGATGCGAGTTGCTATAAATATTACTTCAAGCTCCCAGTCTTTATCCACCTCATTTGACTATCCTGTATGCATGCATACATCTGATCCTCGTAATCGATTGTCGGTAGTCTCTAAAATTGGATGTCATTGTTCGCAGTGATTCGAACTTTGACGCGAATTTAAATCGGCTTTGATGCGACATAGATTAATATATGCGGTGCGCTGCGGATCCCAAAATCTGTTATCATATTGTTCCCCGGGTGAGAGGAAAAGGCGATGTGGTACTCAAAACACCAGCCCTCAGTAGAAAGATGGTCTCCATGAGACTATAGTGTGCCTTGTACGAGTGAGCCGCTAGCGCTGTAGGAGTCAATTCCCACACGTCACTATATTGTATGAGACGTGTCTCTCTCAGCTTTCCTTTCTGACACTTCCCATGTCCTCTAGGTATTTGCCCACCATTAATTATGTGTATGGTGTGGCCATCGCGACATGAGTACAATATACAGATAATGTGGCAATGTAGATGGTGATTGCTTGCCTCTGTGCACTTGCTCCGGAGCAAAACGAAGGCATGGATTGTATTCTTTTTTTCATATCTGTCCCTCGGCCTTTCAAGTCATTTTAAATTGGCAACCCATCTCTCAGAGAGCGGGGGATTTGCCATTATACCGGCGGCAACCCTGTGTGGGGAACCTGAGCCGAGCGGTGAGCCGGTGGAATTTTATCCCAAGAATGATATGGGCCGCAAGAACCTCACTTCCGATTATGGTCTGGCGAACCCGAGCCAAGCGAAGCTCGGGCGAGTGGTGAGCCGGTGGAACTATATCCATTGAATGATATGCATGAGCCTAATAACATTTGAACCTCACTTGGCTCGTGTTCGCAGACCCATAGGTTATGTAGTGATTCCATTTATAGACTAAACCAGGAATAAACTGGCTAGCCTGCATGCCTGGAGGGCCGTTGAATCTGGATCCTCGAAGATTAGTTGCTAGAGGCACAGCAACAGCAGGGTTTCAGTTTAAACCGCATCGTGTCCTATGAGACCCCTGGGTTTAAACCGGTTCAAACTGTGACTGTTCCTCCTATAGAACTTGCCTCTAACTGTGCAGTTTGAACCCAGTTGGAACCGTGATGGTTTAAACCGGTTGGAACCACTAATGGTTCCAGCTGGTGTAAACCACTGACCAGTTGGAACCATCAATGGTTTAAGCCAGTTGGAACCATCAGTGGTTCAAACCAGCTGGAACCATCAGTGGTTTAAACCGGTTTGAACCAAAGTTGTTTGGACATGTTTTTCTTTTTTTGTCCTTGACTCTTTTTTTTCCTCCTCTCTTAATATTAGTGACTGCCTGCCTCCCAATCGCCCGACTCCTTCCAAAAAAAGGAAATTGATATCAGTTGGACTCAGAAACTCACAGAAAATTGTGAATAATTGCGAAAAAATTGTCTAAGGCACAAATAGGTTAGTAGATGGCATCCACCACAAATGGAAATCCATTAAAAAAAATGAAAGTTGTAGCCCTCATTGAGCACTACAATGTTGACCGCTGCTCGGAGCGCCACCATCGGGACCCTCGTCCTGCCGAGAATGTTTGGTGGCCTTGAGGTTGTAGCTGAATCGGGCCTTCTTGTGAGACCCTGAAGCTCCTGAAAAACCATTTTCAGTTAAATACTATCAAGGAATGCAGAGCAAAACATACCGGCAGAAGAACTCCCAGCCACGGAGGCAGAGCCGGACCCAGACGGCGTAGAAGCCAGGGGGGTGTAAGTCCCGAGGAAGGCGATATTCTCCACCTCAATGCGGAAGTGTTCCTGCAGAGTCTCACCCTCCAAGGACGCCGAGACACCGGCGAGGTAGCCACCCAAAGAGATGTACCGTTTGGCCCAGGGCACAGGTTTCTTGGCCTTGTAGCGGGGAGAATCGGGAATGAAGCACAGGACAGGAAGGACTGACTTCTGCGCGACCACAGTGGGGCCTGTACTCGCAAGCTTCTGCTGTTCAGCGAAGGCGGCAGTATACTGCTCTGCATCCAACGTAAAAGTGGCGGCGTTGGAGTCGGAGCGAATCACTGCACCGCACACATTAACATATGCACGGCGCCCAAGGTCGATGTTGGCCACAGCGGGTGAATCTAGTTCACCGATGAGGAAGAACTGGAAGGAGTAAGAGGAAGAAAGGGGTCATATGTATCAGTGAACTTACACTTTTAATATCCTCGACAAAGCTGAACTCGGCCTGCTCTTTGGCCTCTTCGGCGAACACGTTAACACCCTTCTCCATTTTTGCGACCTAGAGAGGAGTAATCAGCCAACGACAACGACGACGTGCATCCCAATGGAGAGTCTCACGGCAATAGTAGCGTGGTAAACCCCAACATCAGGGTACTCGCTATCCTCCTCCAAGTAGTACCGGACTGAGCCTTGGATTTTCTCGAGGCCAGGAGCGCCAACAAAGAGATGGCAGGTGAAAACAGTCGTCCTGGGGGACGCCTTACGAGGGTTCTCGAGGACGGTGAGGGCAGAGAGAGTGGCGAAGGATGAAGAGCTCATTGTGTGAGTGGGTGAGGGATCCCGAGATTTTCTTTACGCTTTTATATCCATAAAGTTTGTCTGGCTTTGTACAGCCCAAGAAAACAGTAGCCAATAGTTGCGTGGGTAGGCGGCCATCCCTGAGATCGCTGTTGCGCGGGTTGCCAGAACACAGAAGACCCTAGCTTGACCCTGGCGCAGATACCAATTTGTTAAGCGACGGTTTGTCTCAGATTCACATGGTTTGCTCTGTTGGAGTGGTTACATTGAGGCTTGAGGAGTAATCCAATGGTTCCTGGACATAAAGCACCAAGAGAGTCAAGAATGAGAGCACCGAATGAAGATGATTAAAGTAAGCTGAAAGAGGTCGTGTTGTTTGGCTGTGTTATATTCAGCCGGAGCGCGATCTGTGCGACTCAATAATGAGGAAATACCATCCTCATGGGTCTGCCATTCATAAACGCGATTTGAGCGGCTTCATAACCCCGCAAAGTATTTGTTTCAGATTTTTCACGGGAGGTTCCGAATCTCCCCCGAACGATAGAGAGGCTACATCCTCGAATGTTTGGTTCCCGAAAAAAAAAAGAGCAAGAATAATCATATTCACAGATTTGTTCATACCCTGTAAGTCCGGGCCAATTGAGACGCCACTTGAAACACTGAATATTTTTCCGAAATTCCCATGGAACCCCCCATATTTTCTGGCCAGATGAAGTTTGTGGGTTTAAGCAAGCAACGCGTGTTTCTATACTAATCCAAAAGTACCTCAGGATAGACTACATTAACAGTTTCAGAAGCAAGGGTGTTGTCAGGTAATAAAACTTTGATACGTTGTCCCGACGTTGCTCGAGACAAACCTACATACAGTTGCCCATGCGAGAAGACGGGAACACGCAAATCCAGCCCCACAAATTTAACCGACTGTCCCTGGGACTTGTTGATGGTCAAGGCGAATGCGAGGCGAACAGGGTACTGTCTCCGACAGAATTTGAATGCGAATTCAGTGGTATTGGAGGGAGTGAGGGAAATGCGGGGAATGAGGACAATTTCGCCATCGTGATCTCCGCCAACCAAACGGCCTTCAAGGACCCTCTCCGACATTCGAAGTAAGATCATCCTGCTGCCATTGCAAAGGCCGTGCGCAGGGGAAAGATTCCGGAGGAGAATGAGGGGACATCTGACTTTGAGGGACAGTTCACCGGAGGCAGGCTACCCGAATTGAGAGACTGCAAGAACTCCACTGGAATCAGAGTCTCGTCGCGATCCTCTGGGCCATCTGCACCTGCCTCCTCGATTATTTTGTCTGCACTGAAGCAGGTGCGTGGAATACCATCCATCCTCCCAAGCACAGTAGTATTTATGTCTGAGACATCGGTGTTGCGAGGTGCGAGAATCATGTGATTGAGGAAGAATTCGGGGGGTGGAGGGGGGTTGCTGTCGATTCCAGGGTAAATAAAGTCGATGAGCGAAGGTGCGCTGTCGCACTCCATGCCAGCACGAAGGGGAATAGTGCTGGTAGGAGAAAGACCGCGTCCATGGCCGACGTCGAGAAGCCAAGATGCAAATTCACGCTGATCTTGACCCTCGGATTGAAGGCGCATGTTCTGGCGCAGATGGAGCACCTCTACGTGTCGCCACAAGGGTGAGCGACGAATTGAGGCACTCACGATGTCCTCCCGAGAGCCCTTTGGAACTACTGGAAGGATTTGCTGGAAATCACCACCGAGAACCACCATGATTCCCCCAAACGGGCGGTCGTCGTTGAGCAGATCACGGAGAGTTCGTTCCAACGCCTCTATGGCATGGCGATGCTGCATGCCGATTTCGTCCCAGATAATGAGAACAGTCCGTCGAAGAAGGTCTGCTCGCTGACTGTTTTTCGGAATATTGCAGAAAGATTCTGCATTTAGGCCGTCAATGGGAATTTTGAATACAGAGTGTGAAGTGCGTCCACCAGGCATTAGCAACGCAGAGATGCCCGAGGATGCGACACAGAGGACTACATTGTCTTCGCTTCGAAGGCGATGGCAGACGGTCTTGTACACAAAAGTTTTGCCGGTACCACCAGGACCATTGAGGAAGTAGGTTTTACCGCGACAATGAGTTACGGAGTCGGTTTATTGAACGCTTCCAACTGCTCAGCATTTAGCTGGGCAGTCTGGCGCTCTGCACGTTCACGCTCTTCTTCCCTGTTGTAATCGAGCTGCTCGGCGATGAGTGGATTAACAATTGCAGCATCCCAATCCAGCTGCGGGAGAGGCATTGTTGGCCAGTCTTTCAGTGAACAGCTCGATTCCTGCAGCAGCTTGTCGAGGAGGAACAGGCCGTAGTCGTACACGTCATCATCAGTAGGTTGGCGGCCCATTGTCTGCAGTCGTCTCGCGAGATCGTCGCAGATGTTATGCCAGAATTCCTCCCAGAGGTGCGCTGGCCGGGACGGTTCACAAAAGAGCACCAGCGTCGCGAAACGCTGGCGAAGATGGCTACCGGTCTGCATATGCGATGCCTCTGCAAGGCACTGCTGCCATTCTCCGTCGTCCTCGAGCAGACCACGGGCCAGACATGCCTCGAGGAATGTCGGATGGACCACACCATTGTACGTCCTCAGATCATCGAAGGACTTGGGGCCCTTCACAACCGTGAGGAGGGTACGAAGGTAGAAACGTTCCCCGGCATTCGGAGGTACAAAGAACATGTGTCCGAGAGCAAAGCCCTGCCGGCAGACAGCCCAACACTTCTCATCCTTGCTGTTCTTCCAGGTGAAGTGCTGCGGGAATTCCTGGTACGTATATTGACGGGCAAGGACACCAAGTGCTCCACCATCAGCATTAGCCTCGAAAAAAGAGGTCAGTGAGGTGCGCTCTCCAGCAGCACGCTCGAGAACAGCACGCTCGAGAACAGCATCAGCATCTTCATCGGGATTGAAGATCACCATGTGCTGGCCAGGAAGATGGATCTGGGTCAGAGGTTAGTATAGAGTACGCATGGAATAATTGAACATTCACCTGCAGGCGAACAACAGTGGGAACTTGATCATGCATATCGAAGTGAAAAATCCGCCATGCGGACTCAGCAGCAGAAATATACCTGCCCTCAATCCAGCACATAATTTCATCTTGTTTCGGACCTCGAGACCGGCAACATTGCCACCCTTTTGAATGTACTTGAAGGCGTACTTGAAGGATCCGAGAGAAACTGCGCACTCGACATTGATGTGACAATTGTACTTGGCAGAAAACCACGGACTGTAAGGTACGATCCACGAATTGTCGACCATTACACCACCGATGTCGAAAGCACGTCCATCATTTGGACGATAATACTGTGGATAGCCATTTTCATCCATGATGGTGTGGTCAGTAAAGGCCTTCGGAAAGTGTTTTGTGCAGTGCTCCCCCTCCATGCAAGGAGAGCGACGGTTTGCAGGACCACAGGGCCCGTGAACCATGCACTTCTTCACAGTCTCGAAGAGCAGCGGCTGCATCTCGGGGTCCGGCCACTGGGCCCAAATGGCCGAGTCGATGTCCTCGGGAGTGAGCAGCTTTTGACCAGGCTCCAGAAAAATCAGAAGGTGAAAGTACGGCAGTCCACGTTTCTGGAATTCGACTGTGTAGACGTAGGCCACCGTCCGACCAAATACCCCGTTCTTATAAATGTCCTTGATGATTGCCTGCTTTTTAAGCTGAAAGACGCGGGCCACCAAATCAGGGCGGTCGGAGGGGTATTGGCCAGGAAGGAGCTCGCGCACAATTTCAGGCCAGTCTGGGTTCGTTGTCACCGTCATGAAGATGTCGACAGTTCTGTAGTATCGTGCAATTGCCATAGAGTCCTGGAAGCGTTGGCCCATGTGTCTCGGGCCACCAATGTAACTTGAGGGTAAGACAATGCGCTGTCCGAGGTCTCCCATATCGACGTTATCGTCCCCAGCATGAATTGCATCCTCCAATCCGCTGTACAGGCTCGCACGCAGTTTGGGCTGATTGAGGCGCAGATATTGCAAACGGTTTTGGTCCGCAGTCGCCCACATGTCGACCATGTAGCGCTGAAGAAGTCGGCACCCGCGATGAATAGCAGACCGCTTGTCTGTTCGCACCTGAAGTCGGTATGCGACATAGCGAGTCTGGGAGAGTCGCTTGGGATGGTCCTTGTCCGGTTCGTCGAGTTTCAGGTCAGGGTGCCAGCTGTTCTCGCCGTGGGGGAAAAGGAACACATAATATAAAGGGGAGTATGCCGGATGGAGGTCACTTATCCGCAACAAAGGTCCATTCCGGCGGCACAGGATTATGTCGCGCGGCTCTGCACTTTGCTCGTTTGGCAGGATCACCGCAACCTCGTCTGCAGTCAGAAGATTGCCGCGTTGCACATGAACGCCAGGGGCGACCCGTAGGCGAATGGAGATGTCGTCGGCATTGTCTGCAGCGTCCGCGAGAACCTCGTGTGCATGGTGAAACAGCGGCGCATACTGGTGGTTGTCTCCAATGACACGCTGCAGGATCTCCATGGTGTCGTGCCGCAGATTTGTGTTGTTTTGCATCCGATGGTCAAGTGCGGCACAGGGTTCATAGATGTACAATTGTGCATATGTCGGCTGTGTCCCCGGGGATGGAAGAAGAGCGCCCAAACGGTGACAGAGCTCCCCGTGAATACGGAATATGGGTGGGCCCCCACCGTTGTTTATACTGTGATCCTCGCGTACACCGAGAGATGTAAACGACAGGGCAGTATTATACTGCGCGATGTTTTTGCGGAACTCCTTTGCCTGAGTGCTGTCCTCGGCGAAAAGGGTCTCGAGCTCAGCGGGAAGAGCACCCAAGGGGGCGAGAACTACCTTCCCATGGTTACAGCACATACCGAATTGTGGGTTCGCTAGGCTGGACTTGGCCACCCTCTCATCCTTCCAGTGGAGCGCGCCACAATGGGTGCATTTCACATCCATTTGCCCGAGGTCATGGCGCCCCATCGGCTCCCTATATGGACGTCGTGCAACAGGAAGCGCGGCGCGACGGCGCACTGGCAGTGCAGGACCGGAAGGTGGGGACGGTTGGTGTTGACAGGCAGGAGATGGAGCTCGTAATGTAGATGCACGTTGCGGGCGAGCACCAGCTATGGGACCTCAAGAATCAGCACTGAAAGAAATACAGATCAAGCTTACTCACGTTGTTGTGGACGCGTAGCTGGCGGTGTAAGTAACTGCTGCTGCGCACGCTCTTCACGGGCATGTTGTTCACGTTCCCACCGCGCTCGCTGGGCTGCCTCGCATCTCGTTGGTGGAGGAGCCTGAGGGGCTTGAGGAGCTGCTTGCACAGCTGCGGCGGCAGCCTGACGTTCCCGCTCACATTGTGCTTGTTGCACCAACGTGTGTCGATTTGGAGGCAGAGGAGCTTGCTGAGTTGCAGGAGGGGTCCCAGCACCCGCAAAAACAGGCTGGAACGACTGGGGGTCAGCCAAAAAAAAAACAGAGATAAAGGGGAACATACCTGAGGCAATGGTCTTCGTGCTATCGGCATTGGCGACAGAGCACGGTTCTCGTCGCGTCTCTCCGGCAGTCAGCGTCGTCGTCGGCTCGGTGTCTCCTGGAGAGCCAGTTGGCGTTTGCGGTCAGCATCACGCTGGGCACTGCGATGTTGCTCGAGTTCGGGGCCATGCTGCACAGCAGGTGCGTTTCGAATGTCGCGCAAAGGCGCGATCCCAGGTTCTCGTCAGGGGCTCCGGTATGGCGCAATGTTGGCACAGACACGGGCTTGACGGATGTGGCACTCACGGCGCTGCGGAAGCGAAGACGATGGACTCGCCGAGGGTGGGGACCTAAAAAAAATGAGCCGCAGAAATAGGAAGCTTGGAAGTACTCACATTATGGCCAGGAAGATTGAAAGAGCCACCAAGAAAATTTGATAGAGCACTGAAGGATGCATGAAAGGTGATGGAGCAGAGAGAGAATACCTGGAGAAAGATAACTTGACAAAAATATACCAGTTTCAAGTCCAAAGAAACCTTGCCAGACCAAAATTCACGCGAAGAGAGGGGAAAAAACATTTATTAGCTATGAAAATTCGACGCGTACTTGTACTGGAATAACAGTGTATGTGTTTTCAAGTTGTCTGCTCCGAGAGAGCGCGTTGTCAAGTTGTCTGCTCTGAGAGAGCGGGTGGTTGGTCAAGAGGGTCAAGTAGTCCGAGAATCTTTCTCCGTTGCCTGTAGCGAGAGGCGAGGGAGGGAGGGAAGAGAGCTGGAGGGCAAGTGGGGGCAGAAACAAAGCGACGCGATGTTTGTTCCATGTTTGTCACGAAGACATATACGCAATCTCATTGGCTCGCTTCAGCATCACGTAACACCTTTCTTTTGTATAATAGATCTTGGGAACTGCTGGATCAATGATCCTCTCAAACAGAAAATCCCCGATATCTCAACAGCAGTATTTTTGTATAGTTAGCAACAAGTGTCACTTGAAAGTGCTCATTCACCTCTGTACCACAATCATGGGAATCAATCCAGCAGTTTCCGAGATACCAGCCAAATCATTCTAAAAAAAAATCAAAATAGCTGGTGAATAACCCCATCTGAAAGCCCTGGTCAGCTGCTTTCTAACAGTACTAGAATCACGAGAATCCACCCAGTAACGTATCGGCAAGCTTACGGCGAGATTAGTAGATGCCGTTGAACTGCCGAGAAAAAGTTCCCGATTCGGCGATGACGTTTGAGCGGAAACTAACCGAGTGTTCGGAGGCCCCCGGTCACTACCTTGGGGTGAATCAACGCCCCGAAATGGCCCTGTCTCCGGCCATTTTATAGAGTAAAAGTTCGACTGGAATAGAGTAAGTCTCGCAGAGTGCGAGATTTTCTTGGGCAAAGCATCCTCATAAAGCCAAGGTGAGATTGATTATGTAGACCCAGAATCGAGCTGAAAGACTCAAGAGTCGTTGGAAAATGCGAGTAGAGGGTGCAAATGGTTGAGAAAGGGTCCAGAAGCGAAATTTTTGGCCCCCACAGCGGAAAATGGGAATTTTGGCACTAAATGTCAGTCCGAAATAGAGTAAATCAGGCGGCTGAACTGGAAATTTATAGAGTAAAGCAGCCGTTTTCCAGCGCCAAAATCCGACCAGGCTACAAGGTAGTGACCGGGGGCCTGTGTTCGGTGTTTCGGGCAGAACGTCGGCGATACCCGGCACGAGTGTTGAAATCAAGTATTGATGGCCGATTATTGCCGCCATATGATTGCTCACAAATTCTCAGATTGTTCCTCGGAATTTCGAAGGTTCAGGCGAGGATAATTATGACAGCTTCTTGACGGCTTCCCTCGCGGTCTATCATTGGTATGCAAATTCCCAAGTGCAACTACCGAGATTCGGGCATTTCAAACCAGTAGGATTGTCATGGCAAGCTCCTCGCGCAAGCCAATTCAAGTTGCATCGTCCGACAAGTACCATTCTGCCTACGGCATAGTGCTGTAAATAATATGCTCCCTCGGGCAGACTGGTGACGAGTCGACTCGGATTGACGTCGGGATCTCAAGATCGTGTACGAAACAGTTAGCCATGTGTCACTCAACGACATTCCGAGAGTGGCTCGGGGTACCTAAACTAACTCACACCAGCGGTGTGGACCTATTGGGGTCGCCAATTCGAGGTTCAGAGAGCTCTAGACGGTGGTAAAAGGTAGCGATAGCTAATAGATGGAACGGAATGACGATCCAGAGACAAATATTTATTTCGACCGAACGGCCCAGGTGTATATATAGCCCGTCTGTATGCAAATAATTTATCCCAAATTTGAAGCCTGAATCTCAGTGCCAAGTTTCATGATGGTCGAACTGAGCAGAGGTGATCAAGGATTGACCGCGTACACAAACACAAAATTACTGACCTGCAACCAGTCGTCGATGTTCCCGCGTAGAAGGAACAGCGTGTGGTCCTGCAAAGACGAGCGGAACTTTGCGGTATCCGAAGGCTCCCAATCGGCAGTTGCCTTAGTGGGTATGGCGTCGATCGGCCGATCGCTGAGCCTGACAACAATATCTTTGGCGGAAGGCCGTGTCTCTGGGTCAGTGTGCCAGCACTCCTCCATGAGGGCCCAGATATCGTCCGAAATACTAGATGATTTTTGCGGAATGTTACCTAACAAGATGTGCCACACGATTGTGCGGTCGTTGACTTCAAAAAATGGGATATTCCCAGTCAATGTCTGCGGGAATATATGTTTTATGACAGTTCGCAGATAACTGCATTGTAGAACGAACCTCATAGCAGACCCCAGCAAATGCGTACACGTCTGACTCGACGCTGTTTGGGCTTCCCTTCAAAAGTTCGGGTGCTTGCCATCTCAAGGTGCCGCCGGACTGCTGGACGGTGGATGACAACGCAGGGATCCCGGAGTTCATAAATATCGAAGATTGGCCAAAATCGGCTATCACTGCGCGACCAGAGCGGGTCACAAGAACGTTAATCTGTATGCCAATCAGTGGTCGCAGTGGTGCAACACAAACTGATACTCGTACCGCTTTCAAATCTCCGTGGACAAAATTCTGGTTGTGAAGATGCTCCAAGCCAATTGCAACATCAAGGACCTGTGCAGCATTCATGCCTGGAGCGCCAGCGAAGTTATGCACTGACCAAGGTCAATCGATTGATCCCGGAGGGATTGGCTTCAAGGTACTCAGAAATATTCCCGTTCTCCATCCAAGGGGATACGAGGCACAGTCGAGGCCGGGGATCTTTCAGATGATAAATCCCAAAAAACGGGAGTACATTGGGATGAGCAAGCTGGCGCCAAATGAGAGCTTCCTTGCGGAACCCCTGTAGATGGAGTTTGAGCAGCTCGTAAGAGTTCGCGTGCCAATAACACGTTATTGACTGACCTTCAAGAGTGTTTCGATGTCGGACGTTTCGAAAACTCGTATTGCTTTCACACAAACTGTTTCATTTTGGAAATTACATTTCCAAATGTCAGAGTAGGCACCGCCTGTTACTGGGGATCCGTTAAGTTGAAAACCCGGTATTACATAGCAGCGTGGATGGCGGTCGGATTTCTTTGAAAGTTTTCGCATGGCCTTCCAAATTATTGGGCGACTCTGAGTGTCTAGAGAGGGATAATCTAGAAGCTGGCACGGCAGGTTGGTTATGGCCGGTCCACAGGGGGAAATGCCAACTTACATCCTGCAAAAGATCAAGCAGTTGCTGTGCATCATCATCCCGAGCGGCGATGAAGCCTTGGTACATGTCGCGACTGCGAAGAATTTCCACAATTTGTGCGCAGATGCCGCGTATGTCCATATCGATGACAACGTTGACAACCGACTGTGGGAGAGCCTGGTCCTGTGGAATGAACTTGATCTTTGGCAAATTGAGGCTGAGAACGGAAGACTTGCCTCGATCAACTTGGAAAATTCCGACGTCCTCCCAAGGACAGAGCGAAATTTGATGAGACATGTGATGACGTCCCAGCTCTTCCAGCGGTCGATCAGCGTTCGAAAATCGTCCAACGCCCTATTTATGTGCCATAATTTAGCATCGGGTTCGAAGAGAAACAAAGCAATCGTCACGTGTTGCCGAATTTCAGAAGACAAGCAAGTACGCAGCAAATGAAGCGCTAACTCAAGTTGGTAATCATGAACTTGTCGAAGTCTACATTGGGGAAACTTACTTGAGGTAGCGGCCGCGACAATTGGTCTACCATGTACACATTCCCAACCATATCGGCAACAAATCTGTCAAGAGTTAGTATTGTATCCCATTTTGGGGATACCGAAATTGGATTCCACGATGTCCAGAGCACGAGAGCCGCGACACGGACAGCGGCATCGTATTCCGGTGGATCCGATCGAGGACGAGATGTTTGCCGAGTCAGAGCTTTCAGACGCGCCCACTCTTGCCCCTCAGGGAAATGAATGTATTCCCGCCACGCACGAGGATAGCGATCGATCCATGAGAGAATGGTGCTGTCCTGTGAGATGAACGTCTGCCGCAGCAGCAGCTCATCTGCGTCATCCCATTGCCACGGTACGTCTGCCTGAGATTTTTCAATGATCTCAAGGAGAGTATTCATGTCCGCTGACGATGATGGAGGCCAGTAGCTAGCTTTGACCTGGAATGCAACCCAGAGAATCACGGGCCATACAGGTTCTCCGACCCCATCAGCGTTGTCTGCCAGCCACTTATCCAGATCGACGTCAACATCACACTCCGGTTTACCTTGTGCAGCCAGACGCGTCATTATCTCGGCGATCAAGTTTTCTCGTGGTAAGATATTGAAATGTTCGAGCAGCGCTCCGACGACCTCCGGATCACTTGTAATCTCCGGTCCCAAATGCAAGAGGACCTGCATGGGCGTTGTGCCGGAGGGGATCAGACTGGAAAGGTGGCAATGTTAATTGAAGGTCCGGAGTGCGTTTCGCACCGCATACCTCAGGTAGGTATCTATTCCATATTCCTCCGTCAACTGTACATGCGTCGAGGAAACACGAGTCAGAATCACGGCGAATGGCAGAAGAAGCGACATACAGTGCGGATTTCAGTCTGGTTTCTTTCAAGTTCTCTTCAGCGAGGTAGACATCATCACCACGATCTGCTCTCTGGCCTGGATGTTGATGCTGCTCGATGACTCGGGAGATGTTACCGAGCGGCGGACGCTTTCAAGTCTGCCAGGGGTCTGGGGTGGGGGGAGGTGGGGGATCTGGCAGAAAGGAAGGTAGAGGGCACAGCTACTGTTGTAGCGGCGAGGCGTAGCTCTTTTAGTCAAATAGATCCGACACAGAGATTGGCGCCGGGCATTGAGTCGACTTTTTTATCTTTTGATTACGCGGAAGCACGAGCTGGCCGAGGCCCCAGTGGATTAAATGCGCTTTTGAATTTATCTCAAGTAGGCCTGCTTCTTCTTTTGGGGTCAAAAGGTGTTCCAGAGCGCATCAGAAACGTCAGATAGTGTCGGTCAGATATGACAGATCTGTGGTCCAAATGCACGCCACAATACAAGTTAAAGAAACGATCAGCTCTGGTCAAGCCAAATATATAGCGGAGTGAATTGGAGCAGCAGAGTAGAGGGCAACGGAACGATTCCGCGCTCCTACTGTGGTTGAGCGAATGTCGGCATCTAAATTTGGGGCCGGCGGGTTTAACAGCGATAAACGTCAAGGTGGATGGGGGAACTGGGCCGGAGTTCTTGCGAGTGGACCCACGAGAAACGCGGGATAGATAATGATCCGTGGAAAATTGGGTACACGGCATGGTGCCACTCAGGAACGTAGGAATTCCGAGAATGCAGCCGAGTTCCTAGAAGGGGCCCAGCACTCAGCCAGTAGGACCAATCTGAACCCTTAAATTCCAACCGTCAACAAAGATTCGAGTGCAACCAAAGTACCACGTAGTGACGCAGTTATCCCAATGTGCGAGCATGACTTCAGCAAAGCATCTGATTGAAGGTGATGGGCTCCCGCACACAGCAGCTGCTGACAAAAAGTCTCGGTTCTGGAAGAAAGAAGGAAAACTGTGAGAGTCCCGCCGCTGGAAGGTCATGGAAGACAGAAGGCAGTTTCCGTGTCGCTCCTGCGCAACTTGCGTGTCCGAAGTGAGAACAATGTAGACCAGATTGGGTCCCACCGCCTGAGCTTTTCTTTTTTGTAGGTTCGTAGAAGCATCAAGGCCTTGAAGAGGCAGTCTCTCCCAGAAAATAACGGAAAGTAGGGAACCAAAAAGACATGGTCAGTCGCTAGTCAAACCGAAGAAGGTGCTTGAGGAATACAAGCGGAAGCGGTGAGGGTTGATCCTAATGTCGTCAGGACGAAACCAATCCTACTTAGTATACATGACATCCCGCTCTAAAGTTCTTACATTCCAAATAATCATTTGGTTTGCCGCGCCAGCTGGCAGCACTTCGCCGCTGACTCATCGAATCCATCAAACGCAAAAATCTTCAACCCGCTTTCGGCCAAGATGCGCTGACCCTCCGCTTCGTTTGTCCCCCTGATGCGCACCACTACGGGCATCCCGCGCTCCTCCAGTCCCAGCTCGCGGAATGCCAGCAAAATCCCGCGCGCGATCATATCACCCAGCGTCAGTCCACCAAATACGTTCACGAAAATCACTTTCACGCGTGGGTCCGCAAGCAGCAGTGCGAAGCACTTCTTCACCGTCTCTGCCGTCGCCTTGCCCCCGGTGTCCAGGAAATTCGCCGAGCACCCGTGGAATGGCGCCAGCGCCAACGCGTCGATGGTGTTCATCGCAAGCCCAGCACCGTTCACCAGCGTACCGATGTCGTAGCTCGAATATTCGGGATGGGTACTGTCCTGCGGGCCGAGTTTGACGTAGACGATGCCGTCCGCCTCCGCGGCGAGCTCGGTGGGATCGACAACTGCGGGCGACACGTCGCGTAGAGCGTGGAGCGCGGCGTGCCGGCCGCACGACTTGAATGCCGCGTCGTCGAACGTGAAGTGCGGGGCGTAGACGAGCAGCGCGCCAGTGTCTGCCGCCACGGCGACCTTCACCTCGAGCGCAATGCCCTCGTAGACCTTGAAGATCTCGTGGAGGATTGAGAGGAGCCGTTGAGCGGAGCCAACAGTAGTGGGTGAGGCACCGTCGATGCGCAGGTGCTGAAGCGCCTCCCTGATCGCGGACGCGGGCGCCTCCTCGCGGAAGTCGAACGGGATGTATTTTTCCCGGGCCTGGATATGCTCTGTGTGCATGGTGTGGCAGACCAGAAAACAGGGAGTCCGAGCCGAGCGGTCGATTGTCACAGAGACAATGCGAGGAAATTCGTCGCCTTCGGCGTCGCGCGTGGTGCTGATTCCATGCTGTAGTAATAGATCCGAAGCTTGAGATGCTTGAAGATGAAGAGTACGGCGCTGTTGAGAGATACGCAATTCCTGGGGACGCGGCCGGAGCCACGTGTGATAATGGCGGCGTTGGCCATCCGCAGGGGCTGCCGCACTACTGCGTCGCTCGGTTGCTAACTTGGTGGTAAGCAATTCCTGCATGACTTTACCGAACTGGGCGGGATGGTCTACCATTACAGCGCCGGCATCCCGGAGAATGTTATATTTCTGCTCTGCAGAATTCTCGGCTCGTCCGGCCCATGCACCTGAGTGTCCCATAACATAGCCTGGCTTGACTAATTTACCAGCAACAAGAGCCGCGATCGGCCTGAAATAATGGTGAGTGTTTTCAAATGAAACGGAGAGCAAGAAAGTACTTCGGCCATGGCGAACGCTTGCTGTACTTCTTGATCCACTCCGCTGCTTCCTCCTCCGCATGTCCACCCACTTCTCCGATAATGATGATAGCGTGCGTGTCAGCATCATGCTCGAACACAGTGAGGGCATCGACAAAGTCCGTGCCAGCAATAATGTCTCCCCCCATGCCGATGCAGAGACTCTGCCCAAGTCCGGCCCGCGTCAGCGATGCGACGGTCTCGTAACTCAGTGTTCCCGACTTGGCGACAACCCCCACATGACCCGCCGCAAAGGCAGGCAGCGGCTGAAATCCGATACGACAGCGTGCGATGGGGGAGATTATCCCCGGTGCATTAGCGCCGACGAGGCGCGATTTCGACTGCGACTTGAGCATTGAGTGTATCTATAGTTCAATCAGCGGCACTGGAATAATCCTAGATATGAATGCAAGAAATTAACCTTCAAAATGTTGTGCACGGGAATGTGTTCCGCAACAGCGATGATGAGCGGAATCTCGGCCTCTATGGCCTCCTCGATCGCTGCCGCAGCCTGATGTGCCGCGACGTAGATGCCCGTCGCGTCCGGTTTAAGCTGCTCCATCGCAGCCCTCACGGTGGGAAGCACTGGGAGTTCCTGGAGGACCGGATGCATACCTTCGCGCCCAGGGGTGACGCCGCCGACAATCTTGGTGCCCCACGCGAGAGATTCCTGTGCATTTGCTGTTGCTTGGCGGCCAGTGAAACCTTGAAAGATGACGCGAGTATGGGTGCCAATCTTCAGATTCTTTATAGTGTCGGCGTAGGAGGATCTAGTGGAGCTTGTAGAGAAGGAAACGAGAGTTAGACCCAGGAAGCCTAAATTCCGCGGGCGCGATCTATGAGTTTTGCCAGTGAGAGAGTAAGAGCGCGAAAGCATCTAGTCCAAATGGCCAGATCAGGAATTACTCTTCGACCTCAGCTGACTGGCTGTAGTCGAAGTGAAATGCAGGATACTTCGCGTGGGAAGAGAATCTGCTTGTTTGGCATGATGACAAACACTCACGTGCCCGTCAAGCATTCGGAAAGGGCTTTCCGAAAGGCCACGAGAACTTAGAAGCTCCCAAAACGGGTTGTCCGCGCCCTACTAAAATTTGCTGACCCATTTTGAATTTTTGATTGCCGGATTTTCTTCTAAGAGGTAGAAAGTTGCGCAAAGAGTCGTAGACTATTCGAAACCAGGTTCAACCATCCATGGACGCCGGAGAACACCAGTTTCCTCTGGACGTTGAACGAGAAATCTTCATGACGGCTATTAGGGATCCAGAAATGCCAGTGTTCATGCTTTTGCAAGTTCAAGTTTGCCATGGGGTCCATGCTAGTACAGTCGATTTTTTCATAATGCATTTGCCGATTATGCATATTTTTCATTTTGCATTGGATTTGGCCCGGAACCTCGACGGGAGGCGGGGATATGCACGATTTTATGCATTCTGATTTTGCATGGCCTTGAGGACCAAATTATGCATTTTCAAGTTGCCGATTTTGGCCACAATGGGTGTTCGGACGATGAAAGTTTCCTTATTTAATCTTGTACACATACATAAAACATACTGAGCCACCCGCTGGCCCATTTTCCGTCCCACCTCTACCATGCCCGTCGAAAAGCAACGCAAACCGCGAGAGACAGGGAAGCCCTATAAACTCAAGCCGAAGGAGCCAAAGGCCAAAGTTAAGAAGGCAGATCTACCGAAGACTTCAGCGAAACCGGTGGCAAGCGCGCGGAAGCCACAACTCACGCTGGCCGACTGGATGACTGTCTATGCATACGTCGATGCACATCCCAAGACCTCGCAGGGAGATATTGTGCGCTATTTTGCGACGCGTGCAGAGGGGGCGCTCGAGTTTACCCAGTCGACGTTGTCTCGTAAACTTGACAACCGCGTGGAGATGGAGCAGCGTGTGCACTCCAATCCAAACGCGCTGTCCGGCAAGCGCGCACGCGTCGTCACATCACCCGAAGTCGAGCGTGCCCTATTTCTCTGGGTGATGAGCATGGAGGCGAAGGGGGAGAGCCCCAACGGTCCAATGCTCAAAGAGAAGCGCAAACGGTTCGAAGAGCGCTTCGAGATTCCCGACAACCAACGATTGAAGGGTGACGGATGGATCTTCCCCTTTTGTCAAGCCTACAAGCTGAAGGAGCGTCGCCGACACGGTGAAGCTGGATCAGTTAATTTAGCGGACGTCGAAGCGGAACGGAAGAGGATGGGGGATATTCTCACCAAATTTCACCCGGATGATCGTTTCAATTTCGATGAAACTGGTCTGTTTGCATTGTGAGTTGACCTTGATTAACCCCGAGCATGAACACCCAACTTACATGATTTTTCCTAGTGCACCTCCCGACCGTGGGCTTGCGACGCGCCAGATGAGTGGCAAGAAGCGCCCGAAGTTTCGAATCACGGTCGGCTTCGCGTGCAATGCGTCCGGCACTGAGAAACTCATGCCTATTTATATTGGAAAGTCAGCAAAACCACGCGCGTTCAAGAAAAAAACTGCAAAGGCACTTGGTTTTTATTATCGAAACAACAAGAAGGCGTGGATGACGGCCGAACTGTACGAGGAGTTCATCAAGGTCATTGACCTCCGGATGCGCGCGGCAGGTCGGCAGATTGCCTGGACGCAGGATAATTTCGCGGGACACGTCATCCAATATGTCCCAACAAACATCACCCTCATCAATTTCGAGCCGAACATGACGTCCTTCGTCCAGCCCCTGGACGCCGGAATCATCCGCTGCTTTAAAGCTCATTACCGTCGCGCATTCTGCGCGCGCGCGATCGAGCTCGATGAGGCCGGAGCACGCGACATCTACAAGATCGACATTCTCGAGGCCATGTGCATGGTCAGAGATGCGTGGGACGCTGTGACCGCGGAGACCATCACGCACTGCTGGCAGCACACCGGGATCCAGAAAGAGAGCCAGCCCGTCGCCACAGACAAGCCTGCGAAAGCAGACCCCGGGGCATGGCAGATAATTCGTGATTACACCAAATCCGCCCAGACAACGCTGCCGCAGGCCCAAGTAGAACTGCAGAAACGTCTCGGGGACCGCTACGTCGAGGCGGACTGGACTGACGCCCTGAACGCCATTATGGCCGCCGAGAACGACGTCGCAGCCGCCCTTGAGAAGGTCGAGGAGATGGCGGAAGCGGCGCAGCGGGTGCCGCGGCTAACAATAAAGATATCAGTTGCCGCGCAGTTGACAGTGCTCGAGGGGCGGCTGGAAGCTCTTGTAGCAGAGCTCAAGAAACGGAATCGCATCGTCGGGACTCCTCCGACGTTGGATGAGATGCTGAACCCCCCAGAGGAGCTCGAAGTCGGCGAGGACACCTACACTTTTGAAGGGGGGGACGAAGAGATCGTCGCCACTGCAAAACATCAATTGGCGGTGGAACGGGGCGAAATCGTGGAGATAGACTCGGACGACGAAGAAGATGAGGACGACGATGCTCCGCAGGCCTCTTCCGCAGAGGTTCGCGAACTGTGCGAGCGGCTTGAAGCGTTGTGTGTTAGCCATGGTGCACCCTTGGAGTTGCAGGGGGAATTGAGGCGGTTCCGAGGGGTATTGAGACGCGAGGAGCTGTTGAATTCGAAGCAGGTGAAGATAGATACATTCTTCAAGCCTGCGGCGGCAACGGGGGCGTCGTAGCTTGGTCGTAGCATACAAAATTGTCACACTTTTTGGCGGGGTCACAACTCGTCACATGACGTCACACTATGGCGTGACAATCCCATCCTGCATATCGCTCATAATGCATTGGCCGAGGGGCTTCCCCAAGTCTATGCATTATGAAAAAATTGACTGTAGCTACAAGCGAGGTACGAGCTTTCTTTGTTGAAGCGTCTGTTTACGAGAGACCAGGTCCATGCCTGGCAAGTATTCTACGGCGACTACTTACTGCCCTATTGCCACTGAATTACCATACACAGGGTCGAGCCACTTCGCTATAACTCCGAACTTCACGAGACTGGGAAACAGGTGCACGAGGGGGTGAAGACTTTGGGGTGCGCACCGAAAGGTTTGTTGCACGGAAGCGCAAGGGTGAAATTGAAAGTCCGTATCTTATTTTCGTCGCTGGGATCCTCACGGCCGCCAGCTAACTGCTATTTTCTGGATGAACCGGGCAGAAACAATGTCCCAGATTCACGAGGTTTGAAATCTCTACTTTAGAATACTTTCATTCACACAACCTCTTAGATCACCCTCAAAAATCAATACCGATGACACAAAAGTGTTCATTCAGACTACTTGGCACACGCCTCAACCGAGTCTTATCTATGCAAACGTTCTTCAATAACCCTTTGTACCCTTTCTTCTTCTTGGAGTTATTCAATATTCCGTGGTTGTCTTCACCCCTCCTTCGTACGCCAGCCACGACGGACGCGCCAGGAGCTCCTCGTACCAACTGCCACCGGTCGATTAACTTCAACACCCGATGGTAAGACACAAGTGGCTTACCGCGCGACGTTGAGCTTGCGCGTCATGATATCGCTCCCACCGGATGCAGCGAGCGGCGCATACGGGAGGTGGAAGAGGTCCGCGAGGGTGAGTGTCTATAAAACCGCTACTGTGAGTATCTGAATACATAACTATCGAGGACAGGGACGTACATCTCCCGCGACATAGCGCTGCTTCGATAGAATCACATCATACGCGTCGAGTTTCTTGTCCAGAATCTCCATCTGCGCGTCGATGAGCGTTTGATCGACCTCCATCCCAAAATATTTCCTGCAGTCACGGTCAGTCGGTCGCTGACTATGCACACAGCGTGACGCACTTTTTGAACATCTCGATCGCGACGGCACCCGCGCTAGGGTCGAAATTTGTAAGCTCGACCGCCGCGGCCTGCTCGAACAACGCGTTCGCCTTGGGCTCGGTGGGGATGAGCCCCGACGCAGGGTATTTCGCAGCGATGTAACGACAGATCGCGCGGGTCTCGTACAGGATGAACCCGTCGTCGTCCTATGCCCACGGGCAGTCAGCGATGAATACTGAATACGGTGAACTGCCCACAATGTAGGGGATCTGGCCGAAAGGCTGGTTCTTCATGAACGCGGGGCTCTTGTGCTCTCCGCCTCTCATGTCGACTTCGATGAGCTCGAAGGGAACTTTGAGCTCGTGGAGGACTGTCGCGACGCGGCGCGTGCAAGTCGCGATCTTCCCGCCGTAGAGCTTGAGGATTGCCATGGGATACGCTGTATGATTATTTCTCTGGAGGGTCGGAAGTGCTGGAAGGAAAGGTAGTGTAATGAATGAGCGCTGCAGTCTGTTCTTTTAGGCACTCTCAAGACTCAACATGACAACACTGGCTGACGTCTTTCATTCATTCACAATTTGGCCTTTCTTCCGAGCCAAATCAACACGAGAGCGAACCTTGTCATGCATTGCAGCCATAATCCGAGTTTCCGCTGCGCAGTTGTACAAATCGATGTCAGAATTACCAGAAAGAACTTTGTCAGCCTCAAGGTCGTTCAAATGAAAGTATGCTGACTCAGCCATAGCGTTCTCCCGAGCCTCAGAGTACAAAAATGAGTTGAAAGTCAAATAATGCTTACGATTTTGCGGCGCGCTGATACTTTGCTGAGGAAGATGCCTAGAGGTATATGCCGGCGTGGTCGGAAATCAGTCAGTTTTATCTCACGCAAGTCGGAACCGGCCGTCATTTCATGGTAGGGCGGTGCCGTCCTTCCAGTGGCGAGTGGAAACTGTACAGCGGAACGGCCCATATTAAGCTAGAGCTTCTAAGGCTGAAGGCCCACTTCATTTTCTCTGCGTAAAGTAATTTCGAAGTCATAGTCCGAGAGACCGGCGTAAAAATATTTGTTGAACAAGACGAATATCCTGCGACGATACCAATGTCCCGACGCGAGAATTAGGATAGTGGTGCGAACATCCATGTCTTCGTCACCTGAGGATAATGCGTCCACGGGAATAAATTACCAGTGGACTCGGAGGCAGAAGCAATGAAACCGAGTTCGGAGCCTTTCACCAAACCAGCAAGGCGGGAGAAAGAATCCCAAGTCACCTCGCATAGCCATGTCATTGTCTCCTTGTATTCTCGCACTGAAGCCTCTAGCCGGACAACTGAGCGATCACAGGGTTGACCCTATACAACGAAACTTCAACACTTCATGTCCAGTTCACACGTGCCCCCCGATCTATAGAATTCTGTTCGAATGTGGCTGACGGCTTCACCCCCGTTCTTTCCTTTCCACCACCATGAAGCCCACCCCGGTCCTGTGGTTTCTCTCGCTCGCAACTTCGCTCGCTTTTGCGTTCCCCTCCTTTGTCCAGCCGCCGAATACACTAGCTGTGTTGCCCACTGACGCCGGTCCCCGTCAAATTAGCGTCACCGGCGACCACGCTTTCGTCCCCCCCTCTGAAACCGACCTGCGAGGTCCCTGCCCTGCGTTGAACGCGCTTGCAAACCACAACTACCTTCCCCACCATAGTATCGTGTCAATCGCCGAGGCTATGGAAGTATCCAGGAATGGTAAATCACTTCTTCCGTCTTGAATGTGTGGCTGACCAGGACGAACGACAGTTTGGGGTTTTGGCCCGGATTTCGGTCTTATTGCAGGCTCCTTAGCGTTGACATATGGAAGCGGGGACGGAAGCAGCGTTTCGTTGGGAGGAGCGGTGCCGCCTTCGGACTCGGACGTGTCTCCTCTTGGTTCGTTTCTCCATTTTTTTAAAATAGACTTTATACCCTAATCCATGTTACAAGATGATGTGGGCCTCTCGGGTACACACAACCAGTTCGAGGGTGACTCATCCCCAACCAGAGGCGACTACTACGAATTCGGGTGAGTGAAATCTTCCTATATTCTGTACCGTGCTGATATACGACTGCAGCGGAAACAACCACGATGCCCGAAAACCGTACTTCTTGTCCCTGGTCAACGCGCTCAAGTACTCCAGTATAGTTAACCACAGAATTCGACGCTACGAACAATCTGTCGCGACCAATCCCTACTTCTACTACGGCCCAGAGGTCCTGGTGCGAATTTCTTTCCGCCGCCAGTGACTTCTTTATTTAATTTGAATGCAACCCCCAGGTTATCACCACCGCCACGCATTGCTTCATTCCCGGAATAATGGCAAACTTCGGTGACTCGCGTCCGAACGGGTCCTTCCCCCAGAACGATACCTCGCATGTCGACGGCTACTTTCGCAATGAGGACGATCTATATCAGCTCTTCGGTTTCACCCGTGACGACAACGGCGAGGTCGCCTACCGTTCTGGCCACGAACAAATCCCTGCGAACTGGTACCGTCGCTCGACCGACTACACCCACCTCGACGCGGCGCCATGCCTGCAGGCTATGGGCCAGGCCGATCCCAGCATCATAATTCCCGGTGGCAACATTGGAGAAGCCAACACTTTCACGCCGATGGATATTTCAAACCTCACGTACGGCGTGTACACCGAAGAGATGCTCTCCGAGTGGAAGAACTTGCGGTGCTTTTTGTACCAGGTGTTGGCGCTCGCGACGCCGGCACAGGCGATGAGTATGGTGATGTTCCTTCCCGGGGGTTCGATCGCAACCACACTGGAGGAGTGGATGTGCCCGAAGCTCGAGAAGCTGAACAAGGCGATGTACGATAGGTATCCGGGGTACAAGAGGAAGAACTGAGTTATTTGCATGTAATGTTCCGTCGATGTGTTTTTTATTTTATTTTATTCGGTAGCGGTATATCATGCGACTTTGGCTATATGGGCAACAAGGCAGGTTTGATTTCAAAATGTCTACAATCAAAAAGGGAGTACAAACGAATGACGGGCTTCATTGATGAGTTTGTAGCCTTCCTCACCCCGTACAAGGCTGACATCCAGCCCCTCGTCCATTAATGGCTGCATGCGCTCAATTAGCTGCGGAAGGTCGTCTTTATGAAGATCGCAGAACAGCCGGAGAGAAGACAGACGACAGCTTCGATCGAGGTGGAGGCGAGACTGTATCATGGGAACGAAATAATCGGCCGAAAAAGGCTCCAACTCGTCATCCATGGATCCGTAAGCCACAGAAATGAGGTTGGGGCAGAGGTCGTCTGAGGAACCTGATAACGTCATCGCACTCATAATGCGGTCGTTTTCCAAGCTCGCCCTATTGGCCTGCAAGACAAAATTTCTGAGGGAAGGTGTGCTTCGCAGGAGGGGAATCACGGTGTCTGGCGACAGCGTAAAAACGATGCCTTCATCGTCTGTCCGCTCTGTCAACACTAGTGTCGTCAGCTGGCAGGAAGAGCGATGGACAAAAGACAGCATTGAGTCAACCGTATCGCAAGAGAGATATTCGAGTTTTGGTGCAGTGAGATAAGCTAAGAACTCTCCGCGTTCAACATAGAGTTGGCGGAGATGAGGCAATGTGATCGACGCATCGTCGAAGGGTGCACCCCATTCTTGAAAGCCAAGACCACATTCAATGAGGTTTGGGGCGACCCGTAGGGCTTCGAGCTGTTGTTGAACATTCAAAATTCCACGATAGCGAGTGACTTTTTCCCACGGAAGGAGGAGAGGCGATGAATACTGGTTGTAAGAGGA
Source organism: Mycena leptocephala (assembly GCA_029378395.1). Lineage (NCBI taxonomy): Eukaryota > Fungi > Basidiomycota > Agaricomycetes > Agaricales > Mycenaceae > Mycena > Mycena leptocephala. The sequence goes on from JARJLF010000347.1 coordinate 151,122, forward strand.
CTCCGCAAAGAGAACCTCACGCAGATTGGGCGCAATCGAAAAGACGTCGGATGATACAGCAGAGGAATCAGCTCCGTTGTAAATGAATTCCAGCTTGTTCAACTGGGAGAGCCGCCCCTTGATGGGCTGGAGAAGATCGAGCAGCAGGATGCGGGAGTTTGCATCACAAGCGAAACGGGTGGAGGCCCAACGATCAGAATGTTTTAGAAGCACATTCAAAAATGGAATAGCGTCAAAACCGTGAAACCATGTGAAATCTACCACAAGTGGCGCATTGGCGGACCTGAGGAGTTGGGTCTCAACGCTGGCGAGCGTTGGTGTAGATTGATGTGGGTAGAGTCTGGAGTAAGGAACAGTGATGGAGCTCCAGAGTGTTGGGTAGGCAAGGGCTATATCTCTCCATGGCCGCGAGATATGTCCCAGATACCACGGGGGCTGATTCACTGCTTCTCCAGCGACTCGTCTGATGCACGGCAACGTCCACGCAAATACCTCGCAAATAAGCTCCGGTGGAACACGACGGATGGGTGACAAAACAGCTGTGTACTGCTGAACATGTTCAGATATGACATCTCGTTCTGCGACGAGCTGGTCCAGCTTCGCTCTCAGAAGATCGATCTGAGCATTCACCGCGTCCACCCTTCGTCGGCCACTGGTGATGCAATCCTGAACGACGGGGATTTCGGCATCATTAGGGGAGTCATTAGTTTCGAGGAGATGTTTATGGTCGATGGGAGGAAGAACCGAGGTTGCCGACAGCTCATCGAGATCCACGGGAACTGCTCCGCAATTCCAGCACGCCATTCTGACACAACCCGGGTTAGATCGGACGGTCAATGAACAACATTCACTGACCTGAATCGTTGGATGGAAAAATCCTGCTCCACTGGCGGTTTCGAATTGGTAAGGTAAGGGCGAGAAGGAGAAGAGAAGAGACAGCGTGCGAAAAACGGTAGAACCACACAAAGCTCGGCATTGTTCGGCTCCCGTTGTACTGGCCGAAAGCGGAAAACTTAGGGAAAACGCGAAACAGAAATGTGAAAGAGGAGGAACCTGATTGGACTTCATATAATGTGGTGGGAACTTGTAGAAAGTTTGGAACTCAATGAAACTTTTCCATCACCCGCACAGCAAGGAAAGAGGCAGTTTTGGATTGGTAGAGAAAATGGGTTGAGTTCTATATCTATGAATCATTTCGCGTATGGACCGCATTGATATTCAGACGAGAGCACCGTTGTGCACAACTGCAACCAAGCTGCGACATTGGAGGTAAAACTCACCACCTTCCATTTTCAGGTCGGCCCTAAGTCCCGATTTTTCCAATACTATCCCCGGCATCTCGGACAAACCTACAACTTGGACAAATGGGGTTTTCTATGTCATTTCTGCATTGTTTTCCATGTTCTTTGTTGCAATATAATGCCCACGATATCCTTTACCTCTCTAATATCAAGTTTGGGCCTTGAAGTCAACCCTAATGCGTGAATGAAGAATGGGTTCAGATGATTTCGTGAAAAATGGACCAGCTCAAAGCGGAGCTTCAAATAAAAGGAACAATTTGAATTTTTTTTAAACAGAGTTGGACATGCAGGAGCCGCAGTTGGGTAGTAGGATAAACTGTGAGGTGGAATATTGGACCGGCATGGACTTTGATCTTGGGCCTTTCGTTAAAACTTCAAATAGAACTTCAAATATAATCTGATCGGAGGAAGCAGCAAGAGCAGGAGGATAGCATTATCACAGTTAGATCTCGTTGAGAGGACAGCCCAAAACTCATCCCCCTTTGCATATCAGCGTTACACTTGAGCTTTTTGAATATAGGAGCCACGTTACATTGACTCATGCTACCAGCAAGCTGTATACGCCATGACTTCCACTGAGTACACATGATTTTCCCAGCCCGGGTACGGTGCTCGTGCATACACCTCTAACACATCACCACCGTTGAATGACCTCATCCAGTCCGAAACCCACGGATCTATATCAGCAACCCATACGTTCCTGTGAGTGCGTTTCAAGTCCGATCCATGAACATTAAACTGAATGGTAGCGCGGCGCGCTGTCGGCTCAGAGGCGTTTCCTGCTTCGAACCAGGAATGCGAGTCTTTGTATGTTCCAATACAAGGTGTATGATCGGACCATCCTTTATATACTCCAGTCAATACCCCGCTCGTAAAAAGAGAAGTGCATACCCTGGTCGTGAGATACAGTGGTGAACATCAGACGTTTAAGAGGCGTCTTATGCCTGCCGGGAATCTTGAGCGTGAGATACGGCTGAACAGTGTCATATCGATCCCACTGAAAAACAGCACCCTGAGGATCAGTTCTTTTCGCAGACGAGACCGCCCAGTATTCGGCAAGGTCCAAAAGGCTGGGAATGAGCTTTGCCCGTCCACGTAGCTTCCGATTGAGGCACAAAGCAACCTGGAAAACTCCCGCCTGCGATAGATCAAGCTCTTCAGGGAGATCAGTGGGTAGATGGAGCTCCTGTGTTGTTGCGCCATAATCGACGAGAAGCTTCATAATCGCCTGCGAGCCTAGTTGAACTGCAGTCATATACGCGGTCCGTCCGCTTATGTCGCGTGCGTTAACATCTATACCATAAGAAGGATTTCCCAGCAACAGCTCTACCGCTTCGACTATGCAACTGTGCGTGGCCCAGTGCAGTGCAGTCGTTCCGTCGGCCATAACAGCATTGGTAGTTGCACCGCGCTCAAGCAAAGCACGGGCCACTGGAATTTTTCCTGTTTCCAAGGCGAAAGCGAGAGGAGTGCGGATACCGGAAAACAAGCGGTAGATGTGATTGTCGAGTTGTTCAACATCTGCGCCCGCGTCAATCAACATCTCCATAGTAGGTATATGTCCTGTCGATATCGCTGCGAAGAAGCAGCATTGGATCAGCCCAACTGGGAGCGTAGGCAACAGTCGCTCCAGCAATGAAGAGGGAATATGCTGCTGGACCAACCAAGGTAGTGGATGACGCCCATGGTAGTGATACATGTTAGAGTTCAGGCTTTTTTGAAACTTCCCATGGAAGCCGGTGGTCCAGACTTGCTGTAGGAGATGCCAATGAAGTGCCCCTCCTGTTTCCGCAGCACGAATGAAGCGTGCAAGTGCTTCAGTGCTAGTACCGTCGAGGACAGATAGAGAGTCTTTCCAGTCTTCCCTATTAGCGGCGTTGCAGTAGAGAGGATGCTTATCGAAGAAGTGATGGAACTCTTCTTCGACCTCGAAGAGAGGACGTTTGAAGTCGTCCATCAGGGTATAGTCGATTATCAGCTCAAAGATCTGGTTAGCGAGAACAGATTGGGATGGAAGATTGTAGGACGAGAAAGGCGAGGCCAGCAGATGCGAGGACATAAGGTATTCCTGCAAAATTTCAGCAATCCAGACCAGAAGAAGCGTCAAATCGACCTACAAGGACTGAGAAATGAGAGAGATTGACAACATCGTTGTCGGCCTCGTGTACAACGAGACTGGAAAGCACGTCGAGGATAACAGCGTGTGAGGTCACAAGGTAGTCCATGTTGAGTTCCGCGCAACACGGTTCAATCATGATGGCCTCCGCGAGCTCCGCTACTCGTATAGGCCATCGCGCACCCGCAATCCAGCGGAGGGCCCGGCGAGCAATCGCCGCAGTCTCCTCGCCGTAGTCCTCAATACGCTCCAGGATACGATCGTACATCTCCAACAACGTGGTGGGGAGATTTTGCAGGGTATTCGTCGAGCTCTTGTATGTGCGCTGTCGACACAATAGGTCCAGTTGGCACTGTACAAGTCGGAACCTGGGGTTTTGTATGTAATACTTGAAACATGATTTACACTGTTTCCGAACTTGAGACAACTTTTATTTGCCAGCGCCGAAATTTGATGCTGTAAGATTGCCGTTTGGTTTGCGAGCCTAACGAGACAGCCGAAGCGCCAATTTATCACTCCGCTCAGTTTACCTAGCCCTTCGCGTCAGCCGATGCCCTTCCCTCAGCTCTTTGCAACTGACTTTACGGCAGAGCACATGAGATTGCATCTGTGGACGCCGCAGAATTTTGGCCGCTGACAGCTGGCTGCAGATGCTAAATATAGCTGATCCGACGCCAATTGGTAATCTTAGCAGCATCAAAATTTCGCGCTGGCAAAAAAAAGGTCTCAAGGTTTCGAAACAGCTGTAAAGAACAAACAACTTGCATCCCGGCCGCTTTGCTACTCAGCGTGTCGCGTATAGTTTTTTGAATGTCTTGACTGAGACGAGCCAGCTGTGGCCGACGCTGCAGCTCGCGGTCTATGTGCTGTCCAATATCATTGTCGACGGACAACCACTCAGCCTGGAGGGAGACGGTGTCTGCGAAATGGAATGCTTCTCGGATGTCTTGTTCTGTCCGGCTCGCCACAAAGACGTAGAGTCCGTCCTCAGATGTCAGGGTCGGTAACAGCTCCAACAAGGGCTCACGATTTTCGCACTCATCGAGTCCGTCAAGGACGATGCTTGTGCGCTGAAACCGGCGCGCTGCTCTGCGGATGAGTGGCACAAGGCGCGCTATTGTTTTTGGGGGAGTTTTGCCCTTTTTTTCTGCGTCGACAAGATCATTAAAGTCCGGAGTGATTCCGCTGGGATAAGCGAGCAGCAGCTCCGAGAGGAACGTGGTGAGAATGGCTACTGGGTCAACACTGCGCTGGTTTCGGAAGTCGCAGAACGCATACACAACAGCCTCATCGCCTGTTCGTTCTCGCAAAAGGTGCTCAATGAGGACAGATCTGGAAGAAACAATAAGGTCGGGTGCTTAATCCATACAATGGGGATCAGCGCACGATAGAACTGTCTTGCCATTTCCAGCTGGAATTGGTGATATGAGTAGTGCACATCGTCGAGACGCCCGAACGTACGAATCCCGTGCAGCCATAGGAACGAACCCGAGGTCGAATCCTTCCATTCTTTGAGCATTTCGCTTTCGAGCAGCCATTCACAAGTCGCTGACGAAGTTGCAAGACAGTGTCAAGGCTCGCCTCCATATCCAAAGGCTTCAACCAGTCGAGGATCTCTCGCAATTGGTTTTCTTGCACAGAATCTCAATCCCTCATGATACAAGTACCGAGGATTACACACCATTTCGGTCCGCCGTAGCTTGCAGAAGGTCGGATTGTCTGCCTGTGACCAAATTTGAGATTCCTGATAGTAGATTATAGGAGTAAAACTTTGGGAAACATGCGAACGACAGATCAATTTGCAGTGCCAGATTGAACGTCGTTTTGTAGCGTTCCAAAATCTCAACGAAATCGAGGATGCGCTGCTCGTCGCCTTTCGCCCACGCCAGTCGTTTGCGTAGAGACTTGGGCTCATCGGAGAGGACCTCCTTGCGGAGTTGCTCCAGCGTCGCCTGGCACTGAGTGACCGGCTGCTGAAGAAGGGTCGCAGCGCGGGTATCGACACCCTTGGCCACCTGTACCTGAAGTGCTGAGAGTGTCCCCGAAATAGCGGTGACCTCGGAAATCAGGCGGGCGTAGCTTTCACGTGCGTTGCGAAAGGAGTTGTGAAACGCAGAGAGGCTGGAGGCGACTTGACCTACGAGCGACAGAAGACCGCCAATGCCTGTTGCAAGTGTGAAGGGATCCATCGAGAGGAAAGAAGGGAAACCAGGAGGTAAACATACTTATGGCATGTCAAGGAACGAGCAATGCGGTGTCAGTCAAGAGTGGCAGCTGATGCATATATTCACGCATTACGGCCGCTTGATGCTCGTAATTACGCTGGCCCATCTGAAACGAGTCTATACTCGTCCGAAATCACCAACTGAGCAGAATTTTTTTCGCGACAAGGCGGAGATTCGGATGAGTCGGACTATTCATATAATGAGGTAAGTAAATGTCGTTCATTGACCGTCGACCTACTGACCCGGGTTGCGTTTGAATGGCTTGCTGGAATTGTGCAGCGCTTCCTGTGGATCGCGTTGACCTGTCAGACCCGGCTCTTTCTTTCGACCTCAATCACTCGAAACCGACGATCCCCTTTATGGCATCGAAATCCTTGCCGTTCAGATGTTTAAAGCTGAAGGAGCACTCACAATCGATATGAATCCACGGGAATGCCAAACAAAGGGACAAAAAATACTATTCGCAGAGCACGTACGTAGATACATTATGTCTTCTTCTTTCTTTCTTCAGCCTCTTTTTTTTCTTCAATCAAGCACATTTATTTCTTCGGTCAAACACAGGGAGTAATAATCAGTCACAAACAGGCATCAGTCAGTCAGTCAGTATCGAACAACGACATTCTTCTTATTTCTTTGTCTGAGTTTTCAGCGTGGTGGGAATTAGGTCTCAGCGACGCCGGGGCAGTCGCGCGAGATGTGGCTGGAAGGAAGATAGCGATCAGTATTTCATTCGCAGAGAAAGATGAAGGGGGTAAGGAAAGGGAGAACGGGGATGTCAGGCGAAACGTGCGTGCAAGGAACTCGTCCTCCACGTGGTGGGGCTGCCAGCCCGGGCGGAGGCACAAGCGACGAAAGCTTCAGCACCGTCCACACCGCGAGTCGGGGTAGCATGAGAACGTGCCCAGACATGCTGCTAACCGTTGCGCACAAGCCGCGGAAGCGATGCACGGGAACAGATCGCCTGGCCGTACCACCCATACACACTCGGGCAAAGAATATACCAGACCGCATTCAAATGCGACCAAGCATGTCTCCCCTCGACACCGCAGCCAATGCACTACGGGTCATGCGCGCTCTCCCTCCGCAATCCAGAGAGCACCTGACGCGGCAATCCACAGCAGCGCGTCCTCAAAATCGCCCCTCCCAAAAGACAGCCACTCCGCCAAGTTCCTAAAAAGGAAATTTGCAAGGGTGACGTCATCCCAGTAGCTTTGGCGAGGAGACATAGCCACAGCGGTGCAAACCACCGGCACTGGCTCGATATCAAGCAACAGCCGGTACAGCAGACGGCCGCCGATACACGCGTGCGCGAAACTCGCCCGCCGTACGGAATCGAGAACGAGGACCAAAAACAAAACGAAGCCGAATGGGAGGAACGAAAGAAGACAGACAACTTACCCTTCACTCCCGCACGTGTAGCACGCGCGCTTCTGCGCCTGGGGGCAGTCCCGGCTGATGTGGCCCTGGAAGAGAGGAGCGTTAGTATCTACTTGTAGAGAGAGGAAAGCAAGAGGAAGAAGAAGAGCGAGAAGGGAAAGGGGATGAGGCCCAAAGGCGAGGCTCGGGGCAGGCATGTCAAGCACGGATGTCGCTGCAGTCGACGCTGGAGTTCGGCGGTAGCGGGCGTGGTACACCAGGACGCCGAGGGACGGCGTCCAGGCGTCCGATGCAGAGCGACGTCCCTGATGACATGTCGCCGCGTCGACGTGCCCCAGTCGGCGGTCGGCTACAGGAGATACGGCCTCCACACGACAGAGCAATTCACCGTCCACGAAGACGCACAGCGACGACATCGACGCCATCTACGTCTCTGACGACACGACGCCCTCGACTGGACTGTCGAGGAGCTCCAAGGTCGGCGAGCTACGGCGTCCGGGGCACATCCCTGCTGCCCACACCTTCGGGCTACACGTCGCCCCCGTGCCCCCACGTCCCCGCACGCCGAACGCAGTCGCAAGCAGCTCGGCATGGAAACCAAGCAGCTGGGCTCAAAGACATCCAGCAGCCGCAAGACTGCGCCTCCCTCCGCTATCCTCTGCGCCACACACAGTCCTCCCTCACACCGACACACCGACACATAAAGAAGAAGACTTGAGCAGCAAAGACTCACCACCTCGCCACAGTTATAACATTTGCTCCCCTGCACGCAGTCGCGGCTCAAGTGGCCCACGCCGCCGCACGTGTAGCATGTCTTGCCTCCGCCCCCGCCCGCTCCGCCGCCGAAGGAGGAGTAGGAGGTCGAATGGGAGGAGGAGTAGCCTCCGGAGGAAGCACTGCAAAGGTAAAGAGTCAGCTGCCGAAGAAAAGAAGAACGATAGAAGGATGGGGAGCAGAAGAAGGAAGGGAAGGGAAAGAAGAGCAGAGGGAGCGCTGGAGGACGGTAACGTCCAGTCGCCGGCTAGTGTCGCCGCCGACCTGAAGGGTAAGGCGAGGACGATGTGACAGTCGAAGACTCGTAGCCATCGCAGACGATAGAAGCGAAAGACGATACGAGAAAATACTCACCCACTCTCAGGGCACGCCCTCGCGATGTGCCCCGTCTTGCCGCACTTGTAGCACTCCGTTCCACCGCTCCTTCCGCCGCCACCAGAGGAGAACGCGCCTCCTCCGCCGCCGGAGCCGGAGTTGTCCGGGCAGTCGCGGGACTGTAGGGAGAAGGAAGAGGTTAGTGAGAGGTAGACGTAACGGACGGAGGGGAAGGAGAGAGGGAGATGAAGACTCGAAAGTGGAAGGAGGAGGGACGAGTGCGCCTCAAAGAAAACCGATGGGCGTCCTATTGACCACATCCACACGAGACCACACACCCACGCGGTGCCACAAACGAGACGCTCGCCCGTATTCCAAAGAAGAAGACGAAAGGGAAGGTCGCGCAGCCTTGCGCCTGTGCCTGACATCGATGCGTATGACGCCCACGAAGGACGCCGTAGACGGAGCACATCGGCGCGCGCGAGATGCGAGCACAGATACGACGCAGACTTGCACCTGAGAGGAAAAGAGGTGGAGTACCCCCAAGAAAGAACAGGTAAGGGTTGGCGGGTCCTTATAGCAGGTGATGCCCCGGGGCTCCACGCGAGGCGGAGCGCAGTACCAGGAGGCCCGACATAAGAGGACGCTATGCCCAAGGCAAAAAAAAAAAGTAGCATGCATCCGAGGACGGAGCAGACGTCACGAAGTACAGGCCAAGGAAGATCCACATCCCATGTGTCCTCTCGAGGAAGCGCCGCGCCGTGATGTCTGCAATTCACGGAAGAAAACGCAGAGGCCAATGCCCGACGTGGACAAACGATGCGCCCGCGTAAATGGAGGTGCGATGAAGTGTGAGCGCCACCCAAAGAAAACGAAGGGAGGACAACGTCCAATTGAGCGCAGGATGCCCCATAACCGAGACGCCGGGTAGTCCGAAGAAAAAGGAAAGGAAGGTCTCGCAGCCGTGCGGTGCGCATAACGGTCGGGCACGGGCCAGACACGGGAGGCTCTGATGCGAGTACAGGTACACCAAAGAGGTGACCAGGACGAGGGCGCCCGATCAGACACCAACCGCAGAAAGAAAGGGGAGCGGACCCAGCGAGGCAGCAGTACACATGCACAGGAAGCACTGACGCCATGCCATAGGTCGAGAAAAAAAAGAGAAATATGACAAGCGAGGAGGGACCGTCAAGGCCCCACTGCACAGATGATCCCGAGTAAAAAATCGGGCGCGACGCAGATGTCCTACGCCACCGCTGGCACTGCGTACGAGAAGCATACACTCCGCGAGCAACAGAAAAATGCCAAGACAAGTGCCAGCGCATGGGCGTCTAAATAGGCGCCCGGTGCCCACAAACGAGATGAGCGTTTCCGCAGAGGTGCGACAGTCGCACGCACGAGGTGGGACACGGATCATGAGGCTCGCAACGAGCAAGTCAAACGAAACAACGAAAAGGAGCAAAATCCGTGGAGGAGCGAACAAAAAACGGAGAAAAAAAGACAAGCAAAAGGAGGATAGAAAAGCGGGATACGACACGCACAATATGGCCCTCCTGGCCGCACTTGTAGCAAGATTTGGGCTTGGCCTCCATCGTGCAGTCGCGCGAGACGTGGCCCTCCAGGCCGCCTACACGCACATCAACCTTTACTCACAAACCCGAAGGAAGAAAAGAGAGAGAACGCACAGTTGTAGCTAGAGAGAGACGATGCACACGTTAGTTCCCTTCGATATCCACGCACGCAGATCGGAATAATTACCAGGTGGGTGTCCCGGCCTTGGGGCATGACGCCGCTTGGTGGCCGACTGCATACATGCACCCCCGTCACGTTAGTCGTCAACGCCATCGTTCGTCCCCGTCGTGTTCAGCGCCGTTATTGATTATCGCCATCGTCCCCGTGTGCACCGCAGCACCGCCAGTCGATTTTCAGCACCCCCGCGCAAATTTTTGTGGAAAGGAGTATATTCGCCCCCCGACATCGCCATCGACACGCCCCGGGTGTTTCGTAGGTGTATGTTGTATGTTGTATCGTGTATTGTGGAAAATGGAGGGAAAAAAAAACACAAAACACCGTCAGCAACGCCCCCTTTAGTATAAGTATATAGGAAAGAGTGGTGTGGTTGGTGGTATAGCTCCGAATGAGCAGAGGGAGGGGACTCGTAGGTCGAGAAGAGTGATATTGGAGGTCAAGGATAAGAGAATGTATGAAAAAAAGGGGGAAGGACGGGGACAACGACAACAACGACAACGCACAGCCTCCGCAGTTAAAACAGCCTCGAGCACCAGACATCTTTTTGTGACTTTCTCTGGGGGTAAATTCAAGTAGATTTGAGGGTTTTTTGTGGGCAGATCCTTAGCACTAGCAAGGACGCTGGACGATGGTGGAAGGAAGAGAAAAGGCTGTGTGTAACGCGTGACGCGTGACTGATGACTTTAACGCGGCTCTATGCGGCCCGGGTCACAAGCTAAAATCAACTTGGATTCTTCGTCTCGATTTTCTTTAGTGAACAAGATTGCCAGAGTTGCCGAGGAAATTGTTAGCTCCTCATCACCACAATTACTTATTTTCAAGTTGCATTTTCAAAAGATTCAGCATTTTGTGGGCGACCTCACTTCAACTTGTCTAAAGGGGTCCAGGGCAGCAACTTCAGCTTACATCCCATTTGTAACTAATTTATTTTTCAGGTAGCTACAGCGACGGGAAAAAAAATTAGATGGGTGAACAGAAAAAAACGGAAGCCCCACAAAGCGATAGTGCAGTCGGGAGGACTCGAACCCCCGTTCCCTCAGTCACATGCGATTATGACACCCACAGAAAGAGGAAGACCAACCTTGGTCTACGACGGCGTGTTCCAGTTTGTTTGTGAGCATGGATATATGGGAGAGTTAATTTTACTCAACGAGCAACAAGTTCAACCGCGATGGGATTTGACGGAACGATGAATGTTGCGCTGAAGATTCCCACCAACAGTAAATTTCAGCTCGCCCAATCCCAGAAAATTTGCTCGTCCCGGGGTTCAAAAAGGAAGTTTTTAAATAGTGCCATCGGGAGGAGTCGAACCTCCGCTTCCCTCACAGTAATGCCTTTTGAATGTCCATAGCCAGAGGGTGACCAGCTTTAGTCAACGATGGCGTGTGGTTACATTGTTGCATTCTGGATAATATAGCCAATCTAAAGGTGCTGAGTCGGCGTACCCGGCTTTCTGTTACGATTGTTACGATTGTGAACCACGCCTATGTGAGATACATCTTCTGTTCGGCTATGCTACTCAAAGAGCCTGCTAAATAGCATCCCCGTAAATTCAAGTTGCTAGTACAAATAAATGTCGAAAAAGAATTTGAACAAGGACATCAGAATCATGGCAGATGGATAGATACCAGAACGGCCTGATCGCTGATATTCGAATACGGATAATCGGATTTGAATCGATCGTTCAGCAGTTCGGCGACCCCCGGAATGCAAGTGACAAAGCAATTAATTAGATGTTCAAATCCATTTGGAAGGTTGTCTGACGAATCTTTGCCGGGCCCAGGGATCCAGGGCAAGCTGCTTACTGTTTAATGAGAGATACACCTCCTTCGCACGCCGATGACACTTGAACGGTCAACAGTCATTTGGCTAAATGACTTCCTATTCTGCCCTTACGCAAAACGGTGTTCGATTGTTGGTGATACGGAAGCACAGCGTTGATCTGAATGGTTCCCCTTCTCCAAAAGTATACCAGTGTCGTAGAGGGTAGATCTTTCATGGTCAAACCAGGAAAAGAAAGTCTGGTGGGTGTCTCATCCGTGATCCCATCCCAAAAAAGAGTCACATCTCTGGTTCTCCTCGTGAATTCACGAAAATGGATGAAGAGTACTTCGCAGACGACTGTTTGATTCTGCATCCATGTTAGGACCGATCCCGTCAAACGTAGCACATAACAAGTTTGATCTTCGGCGGGCTCACTGGCATATTAGCTGTTTCAGCAATGTTTCAGTTGACATCAGCTGTGAACCAAGTACAACCCAAAAAGGCACTATTTGCGAACTTCGGTGGTTCTCGCTGGTGAGCCTTTTTTAGGTCATACTATGCGGTCCAGACCAAAGTTTATGACCCATGTTTTAGTATAAAACGAGTGCGTCGATAATCAAGCAGCAAGGGTTTCTTGAACACCCAGTTCCGCACCGTCCACAGAGCACCGACATCAATCCAGTATCAGTCATGCCAACCATCGCTGCTTCTCTGCTCAGCTTATGCCTCTTTGTGGCAACCGCCTCCGCCTCGATCCCCTCAAACTCGGGGTATAATGTCGTCTGGTCCGACGACTTCAACGGCGACCACTACGCCGCCGTGGACCACAGCAAGTGGAACCAGATCTATGGAACTCCATCCCAGAACGGCGAGGACGAGATCTACAATGCCGGCACTGACGAGGTGCACCTGTCGGGCGATGGCCAGGTGTACATCGTCCCCACCCTTAGCGGCGACGAGTGGCTCTCGGGGCGTCTCGAGAGCACTGGCGCGTGGAACTGCGAGGCTGGCAATGCCATGATATTCCAGGCCTCCATCTGGGTACCCGACTTCACCGGTTCCCCGCTAAATTCGCGGGTCTCTGGCCCGCCTTCTGGGCCAAGGGAAACTCCTACCGGACCAGTGGTACGAGTTGGCCCCTCTGCGGCGAGTGGGACATCTTCGAGGTCACCGACCGGTTGAGCAACCAGAACCAGGGGACGTTGCACTTCATCGACGCGAATGGTAACAATAACGGTAATTTCAACGGGCGTGTCACGTATGCGGGCGGGCAGTACCATACGTGGGCATTCAAAGTTGACAGGAGGAATTCGGACTGGACGAAGCAGCAGCTTACGTGGTATCTGGACGGCAACGAGTTCTACCATGTCACAGGCGCCATGATTGGGACGTTCGCCCAGTGGGAACAGTTGGCGTACAAATCCTACTACATTATCCTCAATGTGGCGGTCGGCGGAGACTATCCGGGGTACCCGACTTCGCAAACCGTCAGTGGCTATGACGCTTCGATGAGGGTGCAGTATGTCGCCGTTTACAAGACGTAATGGGCGGATAGGAAAACAATACTTGTTCATCTGGTCCTGGATTACTTTCGGTTAAGTGGTCGAGATGGCGTCGAAATATTATACAATTTTTAGGTTACAGTACGTGTTGTTAAATATGCGTTTAGTTATTTATGCCTTGTTTTGGAACTTGTTGTATTTGTCCCATATTTAACCGAGAACCTACGAGTTCAGCATGAAACTGCTCCTTTTAAACCATTATTTTGGTACATTGAATTGAATGGGCATAGGGATAACCTAGACGCCAAAGAAGAAAAATCAGTGTCGCCGAGAAAAATGAGAATCAAGCCACCCTTCCCTGAGGCATAGATTGATCTTACTATGACTGCCTACAGACAGCAAGACCAACCTCGGTCTACAACGGCGTGTATCTAGATGTTGTGCACCTGAATACATGGCGAGTTAGAAGTACTCATGGACCCAGAAATCCAGCCGAGATCCTACTTCATGCCGTAGGTGATTTTTTAGCCGAGACAGGAAAAGCGAAAGCAGTTCAAACAAATTCTTTTTCCTGACATGCCAGAATACTTTATATTTCAGCATCGATTACACAAACCAAAAAAATACCAGTCAGTATGCGACTCATGACGCCGACTACCAAGGAATTTCACTGCGAGTCAGCAACGTCGATTTCCGTCAAGCTGGGGCTTGAGCAGTCCACGGACAAAGGAGAATAGGAGACCTCCGATTCGGAGTTACTTTGTGGATGTGGATTTGGCGCCGTCTGCTGCGATCCAGCGTGTGCGTAGAGGTCGGGAGCATCGCTCCCCAAGTCGCGCCTCGCATCATCCAGTATATTTTTGACGCTAGCGTAGTGTTGTCTCTTCTCCGTGATGCGCCGCCGCCGCTCTGCGACTGTGGGATCTTGAATCAGCTTCAAGTACATCTCAGGAGAGGTGTTGGTAGGCAAATCGAGCAGTGCTTTGCGGACACGTTTGTCCAATTCCTGCAGGAAGCTGTGGTCGATGCAGTTGGCTGCGACGTCTTCGAAACGCTTCGACGCCACTGCCAAGAATAAGGTGACGAAGAGTAACGAGGGAGTGGAACACATACATTCGAGATAGGCTTGAACCCTTGACATGACTGTCAGCGCATTCTCACGAACTTTGTTTTCAGTAGGGTCGTTCAGATTGGTCACGTTTGGATCGTGGTCATGCTGGCCCGATGTTTCAAACTGATGAATGAGGGTCTGCCGGGTCGTGGCAGAAACAACGCCGGCAGCGATCTCGGCGACAATGGTGGCACTATTGTTGAGCAGAAAGGCCTCGAATATATCAGCCGCAGCGGACCACAGCGACATTTCATGGGCTGGATTTACAGCCGGCTCGGGCTGATACTGCTGATAAATCGTGGTCTGCAAAACAGTGTACTCTGTCTTCAAGACAGTGGACGGCACGAGTTCCATTGCAGCCAGTTCTTTGAGCTCGGCGACAGTAACAGTCGCGCAATGGTCGATATTTTTATCTAAAATTCCTCTTCACGTTGGAGTAAGAACGTGTCTGGCAAGTTGTCGGACAGCGGACTGCGGACTTACTTGATTCGAGATAAGAGGCCGCCTCGCTCATACGCCCCAAAATGCGACCAGACCAATGCATTGAAATGATCAACGGCTACGGCTCTCACGTTGCGGAACACCGTGATGGCGACTTCCTGCCAGCTTTGGACGAAATGGGTGATAATGCGGGGAACGATTCCGTATGGGAGCTCTCCTGGCAGTTCACGCGTAACGGCCCTACCAAATGATCAAGCAATCAGTCTTGCGCAGAGCAACTTGAATGGCCATAAAAGAAAAATCACCGTTTAATGTACCCTGTCATTTGATCGAGGTACACGACTTCGCCTTCAGCACCGAGTTGGGCCCAGAGTTGTGCCAATGCCGGCGAGCTCTCAGGGTAAGTCCCATTGTTTGGTTTATTAGTGGGACAAAATCGGGGTGTGTGCTTAGAGACTCCGTGCCGTATAGTATCGTTTAACTTCTTGACTTGGTAAATCAGTCCAACTTCCGTAGTGAAAGGTTTGGGAGAAATTCCTTGGATGTGGGCCGAGAAATCTGTCGAGAATTTGTCGATGACGGTGAGAACGGTATCATAGGCATTCCGTTCAGTATAAAGGGGTAGATGCTCGAGCTCGGCGTCACAGGCATCGATTATGTCTGTAATCTCTCGCGAAATCTCGGGAAGTCTGAGACGGAAGTGAGTTTGTAAGTCGGACTACGCCAGTCATACACACACCTCGCAGCCACGAGGGTGGACAGCAGCTTGCTTATATATTGGGTAAGCTGTTCCGAGCCGAGGCGATTCCTGTCTTCTCCGGGAATGGACTTCCACGGTTCATTGTCCCGAAAGAATTCGCGTTCTTGCTTCCTGGCCTCATCCCACGATAAATCACCTCCAGCGGGAAGCTTGACAGCGAACCACCCATTATCGAGTTTACGGGTTTTGTTATTGAACGTCTCAAGCCAAGTCGGCCCCATTTCGTCCACAATTCGGTCCACCTTTGTCAAAACACCTGCAATCGAGGTCAGCGACAGAAGAATTTGCAGGAAACGAGGCCAGACACCTACCCACAGTTCGCGCCTTTAATTCCGGATCCGAGTCAGTGAATATAAGCCGTGCCACCCCACCAATTTCCAAGTCGTCTGCAGAAGAATAAGAAGAAAATTAATGATAATCCAAGCGACCTTCAACACACGCACATTCGCAACTCACGACAAGCAGGACTATACAATTGGGCTTGGAAACATATTTCTTGACAAGATTCTTAATCAGGCCGATTTGGGTTGGGTCCTGCCCATCGCTAACGTCCTCAATGACGCCTTGAACGACGATTAGTGGCCTGGCGATCGAAAAACAGCGACTCCTACCCGGGATATCATAGAAGTACAGGTCGGGCATATTGGGGCCCTTGGCAAAGACACATACACAGTCTTCGGAGAAAGTGCGAGCGCTGTCGCCTGGGGCCGCTGTGGTTCCTCTGCCGGACAGACCAGGCAGACTGGGATTGAGGATACTTCCTGGGCCTCAGCAATCGCACGACGAATCTCGTTCAAGTCGGACAAATTGCTGCGGAACGCGACTTCGTCTTTATCGCTTGCGAAACGCAGGTAATATCAACCGACAAAGACGGGGAATCCCCAGAATGCTCGAGGCGAAACTCCATCGGACACCTATTGAGCAAGTCAAAAATGGCTCAGATGGTTACTTATGGGTACGTACTTCGTGCATGTTCCAACACCGCGGGGGAGTTTCAGCTGCTCAACCGTCACCAGTTTGTAGTACAATGGCAAACACAGGCTTACCGTGCTTATGGCTTCGATCACAGAGCTCTTCCCAACGCTCTGAATGCCGACAGCGACGATACGCGGAAGCTCTACTTCTTGCTGGATACTGGTGTGGACATCAGTCAGGTTCGCCCATAGAGCCACAATCGAACGTACTCGGCATCGCGGAGCTGTTTCAGAATGTCCAGACGAGCTTTGGAGTAATCTCGAAGCGTCTTTAGGGAGGTGTCCAAGTCCATTGTGCTGCTGGATGCAAAGAACCTTCGAGGTTTTTAAACCTGTACGAGCGTCTGTCTGAGAATAGGCACGACTACACGATAGGCACTGGGAGTCCCGCAGCCTCAACATTGGTGATTGTTCTGAAATAGTTATGGCGCCAGAATCGGCATGCGAGAATAGGTACAATAGCATGGGCACTTAGGAATATTGACCGGTCTCCTAGGGAAGGGAACAAAGATGGAAATATCGCAGTGAGAAGCGAACAATACAATGGAACCTGTGGAAGTAAGCGCCGGGTGAGAGCTGGCTGTCCACATACACGATGCGGGATGTAAAGCTGTCCAGATTTTAATCTCATTTCATCTTTTGTTGTCTCTTTTTTGGGACCGCGAGAAACCATCCCATTCTGCCGTGGCTTGAGCGCGTGTAGTCAGTCGTTCCAAGCACAGCGACCTTCATCGAAGATTGATCCAAGCCAGCACGCACTGGCAGACACAACATAGCCTGTAACCTGAGTCGTCGAGACTGTACGGTTTGCACAGGCGCTTGCAGCGTAGCCTGTGCCCTCATTAATATTCTCCCGTAAAATCTGAAATGGAGTCAAAGACGACATAGCTTCGGCGATGACATATCTTTTTTTTTCCGATCTCTAATCCTGATTACCGCCTGTAAAGCTGTGGAAATTTTAATCTCATCTCATCTTCTATTGTCTCTTTTTTTGGGACCGCGGAAAACCATCCAATTCCACCATGACTTCAGCGCTCGCAGTTAGTCATTCCAAGCACGAAGACTGATCCAAGACAACGTATTCACGTACCGGCAAACAGAACGTAGCTTGTTGAGTCGTTGAAACTCTACGGATCGCACACTTTGCCATCACTATTCCGTAAAATTTGAAATGGAGTCAGGCGACAATAGCTCGGGCGATAACGAATCTTTTCTTCGAATCTCTAATCTTGATCATCGCCCCGTGAAAGTGAATCCAACACCTGGGAAAACCTATGGCTTCCGTAAGAATCAGAAACAGCCGAGCATTGCCAAATACCTTCCATCAAGGATTGACGTAGGGATCGAGGTTGACTACATCGCAAGAATACTTTCGGAGGAGCATCAAGCAGCTGAGGTTCCTTCTCCCGCCCAAATCAAGGGTTTCTTCTAAAATAATCGACTCATATATCAATCATAGCTACCTTCCATTGCGCGCGTGCCACCAAAAACAAACCCGACGAGCAGTCAAAGAGAGTGTGGTGCGTTTCGGGTTTACGGACGATGTGAGAATCGGCGGGCGTAAGGCGATGATGTCGGCCTTATATAGCGCCGATAACTCTCACTGTGTGCAGTGTTGTGCACGCATGGTGCGTTGGGGAGACTCGAAAACTCACCAACGAATCGACGGGGATATATTGCCGAGGGCGCGAGCTGAGTAATTATCACTACGGTGATAAATAGAAGCACGATTTTAGTTACCCGTGAAGGTGGCCAGAGGGAAAACATCCCGATAGACATGCACGCAAAAAGTAGAAACATGACAGTCTGATTAATCCATGGCGTGTATTCTTGGGACTGACGGAGAGGAATGCTACACCTATGACCATTCTAAATTAGCTCCGACATGGGCATTAAAGCGCACATAAGGTGCACTCAGAAGTGAACCCTGCCACAATCGTGTGGCTCCATCATGATATTCAGGTACGAATGGAAAGGCTGAGAGGGCAAGGAGTCCCAAACAGCCGAGCGCCATTCGAAACCAAATAATAACACCTTTACCGATTCAAGGCGGAGCGACCTTCTCGATTCACCGTCTAGAATATCGACCCGCACAAGCAAGCTGTTGACAGACTAGTGGGCGAGCACGGAGTGAAGGAGCAAATAGCTGCGGAGATCGCCGTGGCACGGGCACCAGCAGGAACCGAAAGTAGTTCTCGTCCAGTGCCAACGTCGAGTAAATGGACAGAGGCGGCCATAACGGGATGGACGCGACGTCGTCGCGAATCCATCTTTCGGCTGAGCGCTGAACAGTGAATGAGCTCAGAGATGGAGAGTGACTGATGTGCGTCACAAACTTGATGAGCGGCGGCTCGGAGATGCCGAACTTTGTGTATAAACACAGGTAGGCCCGCTGGTGCGGCAGGGCCCACTATCATAACGGTAAAATATTTCGGTTTGATCAAGTGCATTTTATGGTGACGACTACGGTGCTATATCTGAGTAGCTTAGCAACTTACTTCTCTGAGCAGTGCTTGCAAAGTCCTCATGCGGGCACCATAATTCATATAAATTTGATAGGTGCTTGTCTCCATGGTTTGAAAAATATCAACATCAATCGTGCATGCTTGTGTTTGAATTCGTCTCGGTCGCGTCGCGGAAGAGCAGAACCAATCGGCACAGGAACCTTTCTCATATTGGGAGGTAACAGGCGAAGAACATGGGTGTCACAGTCGAGATGTTCTGTCACCAGATCAACTGTTGGTCGGGCTCAACCACTCCAACTCAAAATACCACCGTCTATGTCTTTATCCCAACCTGATCTAGTGTCTGGATTTTCTGCACCATCTTCATGTTCAACTTCGGGTTCTTCATTCGACCCTTCGTCATCGCAATTTCTTTTGTGATTCCGATGAGCTCTCTTCTTTCTAACCTTTTGAACACGAGCGACGAAATCCCAGACATTGACTGAAGCTAGTTCCGTACCCCGGTGTTGGTAACCTGCGCCCTGATTTGCAGTCGCAATCCTCTGTGATCCACCTTCACGTGAATGTCATCGACATTCTCTGATTGTTCCGGAGATCCACCGTCCTCTTGAGTGAGCTGGTTTCTAGACTCTAAAATATCACGACGAACTGCATCTTCATCAAAATATGGTTCGTTTTCGTCTTTTTCAGTAGCATTTTCATCAAGTATATTTTCCTCTGTAAGCGGATCAAGCTCTGAATCGGGCTGCTTGCGATCTGCCGGTTTGTATCACTCGGGACTTGGGCGCTCGTTGTCCATGAAACGTTCGAGACTGGGCCAATACAAATTCGAAAATTTATGAATTGTGAAGTGGTCCTCAAAATCCATAAGGTATGAGACAACCTGATGTCCACTCATCTCCTGTTGAGCAATCATAGAATGTGCGCACTTTTGAAGAAGTCGGCGTGCTCACATCGCAAAATCATCTTCAGGGTCATAATCGCCAAGCTTAGTCACTGCGAGTTCTAGCGCTGCATATGCAACATGAGCCTGTGACTGGGACTTCGTGATATAATCAGTAATGTAGTACATGACGGCTTTTGCAGCGGGACCCGATGATATGAATTTAATGTCCATGTTGCATCGGATGGCCTCTAACATTGTGATGTTGAAATTATTAACCAATTAGATCGTGATGCCTCGGTGGTGCCAGTGTTTTCTTCCGCAGCAACACAAATGGCGGAATTCTAATGCAGCAAAACCAAAGGCCAAGTTATACTTAGGTACGTTATCGCAGTTTTGTCCTCGACCGCTCTTTACAATGTTGTCAGTCACTTCCCTCTATCTCTTCACTATAGTAGATTCTTTGTTCGTAAAGTGTGGCCGTCAAAAATTCAAACCAACAATAATTATCAACCCCTTCATTCAGGCCGTGTACCGGAATCCTGTCAACGCGTCAGTACTCGAAAGAAGAGAAAGGGAGAAGCACTCACCCCTCGCCAAATCATATTTGCCCAACTCCTCCGCATTTCCTTCCACTTGCTCCGGCATCCCCAGCTCACTCTTCTCGCGGCGCGCATTCTCGTAATGGTAGTACGCAGTCATTGCGAGCGTGAGAACGAGCCCGAGGCCGGAGAATGCGAAGTTCACGGACGTGCCCTGCGCGACAAGGGAGTCTTAGCGGCGTTGGTAGAGACTGAAGCAAACGCACCTTAATGAACTTCGGCGCCTCTGGAGTTGGGAACAAAAACGCCGCCAGCACGGACAGACACTGGCCCACCGTGTTCAGCATCCCAAGAGAGGCGGCGCGCTGCGATTGGCTAGCGGTGTTACCAGATTGCCAGGATATTATTAGAGGGATGTTCGCATCTATCCATAAACAAATAAACGTCACTGTCAGCGCCCGTCGACACCAAGATAGCTACGAGGGGAGCAAAATAACAACACGAGAACGAGGAAAAAGGTAGAGAAAACGGTGGGGAGGCAATACAGAACAGAACTCACACCCCGCTGTAACAATACAAATACACCCAAAATACCTCGCATGTAGATCGCTATGCGTAGGTGCCACCGCAGGGACGCTCAAGAGGATTGCCCATCCAGTAATAGCAATGCAGAACACGATGGCCACGGGAATGCCGCGTGTTTGGCGGGCGTCGGAGTAGGTTGACATGAGGAGCATGAAGACGAGGGCGACAACGTAGGGCGGCACGGTGAACAGTTGCGCCTTGGCGTCGGTGTACCCGAGGCCTTTGATGATGGTGGGGAGGAATCCTGTTACGGAGCCGAGGCACTGCAATCGGCCCAAGTCAAGTTGGAGATTAATGATGAGATCAAGGGAAGCGCACCAAATTCATACACGAGTAGATGAGCGAGATCACATAGGTCTTCCAATCAACCATCGCCCTCTTGACTGCTTTCCAATCCACGCCCGTATGCCCCTCGCCCAGTCCCAGGCCCTTCCCCACGTGCCGGGTATTGAGGCGGGTGAGGGCAAGGGTACGCTCATCTTCGGTGAGGTAGGAAGAGGTTTGGGGGCGCGAGGGGAGGAAGAAGAATACGATGAAGGCGATGACGAAAGAGAAGATGCCTTCGATGAGGAAGAGGATGCGCCATTGGGTTATGCGGGGATGGGTGAGGGAGGAGACGCCGTATGAGATCAGACCGCCGAATCTGCGTGCGGTGATAAGGCAAGTGAAGCGGAATGCATTGAGAGGAAATGGACGCACGCGCCAGCAACACTCCCCGCGCTAATGAACAGGCCAATTCGCTTCGACAGCTCGTCAGGGAGGTACCAATACGTAAGGTACAGCCCCATCGACTGCCCGAACAGCGACTCGCCCACGCCGACAAACAGACGGGCTACGTAAAGTGCAGCGGGGGAGAAGGCTGCGGCTTGGCAGGTGGCGGCGATGGACCAGATGAGGGCGCCGATCGAGATGGCGGTGGACGGGTTGATCGCTTTGGCGAGAATTGTACCGGGGACGGAGAGCACGATGTAGGTTACTGGGGGTGTTGTGATGTTGAACAGTGGCACAACAAATAACGAGACGACGCACTGTAGAAGCAGGACAAGGCGAGACTGTAGTTCGTGTCGGATCCTTTGAGTACTGTCGCCTGCAGACCTTGAAGTTTGGCGCTGGAGGGATGTGAGTTTCTTCATCAACGGCACGGCACGCAACTCACTTTCCAATATTCCCGCGGTCGAGGTACGCGCTCAGGTAAAGCAATACAGCAAGAGGAAGGATCAACATATCTGTATCAGCTCTTCGTCAGTATGCAGTTTGCGAGGAAAAAACGCGCCAGTACGCACCAAGCTTGAAAAGAAGACGCCTCTCCGCCTTGCTACTTTCGATCTTGTGGTCGAGCCCGGTCGTACTCGCGGCATACGAACTAGAACCTTTCTCCGCGTCCGTGCCCGTGGTGTTGGTCTCCGTCTTGTGAATGGGTTGCCCCTCCGAGTTGTGACTGACGTTCTCAAACCGCGTTTCCTTCGAGGGCTTCTCGTCCATGTCTGAGCTGTTGATGTGGGAAGTGGGAACCTCGCAGAAGTTCAGGATATGGGGAAGGGAAGCACTGTCACCTTCGATGCGAAAAAGAAGATACAAGTACTACGTTGTCCTGGTAAGATCTGGATCTGTTTGCCCCATATATTTGATTGATTTCTGTTTCTTAAAAAAAAACTTTGTTCCGCGGGGTCTGATCAGTCAGGTGGACGCCTGTACGTCACGTCAACTGTAGTAATCCGCCCAAATGTTCACTGGGTATGTACCCGTCACCGACAGTGTTAACTAGGTTAGGTGTTCATTCTTCGGCAATCAGCAAAATTTACTAAGTTCGGCGAATGCCGTACCGGAAATTTTTGTGTTTTTTCACCTATTTGGGGCCAAAAACTTGCAAGGTCACCGTTACTGGTACCAAAAGTGTTCAGTTCATGGATGGCCGTCACCCGTCACCTGAACACTTGGTCGGATTACTATACAGTAAATGCGGCGATTGGAAATTTGTGCCTGGCCAACAATTGACCGTGGGACTTCATATACCCCGATAGGCCACGGTTCAATTTTCCTTGCACGAAAAGGCACGAGGCTAACCAAACATTCTCGCTTTCCCTAGCGACATGGTTATAAGATAGGAAGTGGCTAGGACCTTTGATTTACACTCTTTTGTCGAGCTCCGAGTCCGATAAAGCCGAGGAAGTGGTGACAGAAATCCTGCTCCTCAATTCAATTTCCGTGCATGGGGCCGAAAAACAAATTACGTGGTGATAAAGTATCCGGGTTTCCGATGTGCCCGTCGCCCCGCTGATGGCGAGGACCCCCAGGGGAAGGTCTCACACATTTTCGGCCGATTTTGGCTCACCGGCCTGTGCTAAATCCTTCCTGCCTGTTTAAAATTCTGACGAAACAGCGCGTCAGCGGAAGAATTCTTTTCAAAAACGGCATGTATGGTGCGATTCCGGCCCAAAGAATAGGCCTGAAATGGACTTCCCCGACATTTTTTCGCGAAATGTCGCATCCAGGCCACTGTGGATGCAGAGAACCCAGTTCGATTTTATTTCTCTGGCGCTCGGCGCTCGCTAACTCTCGACTTTCCGAAAGCTCGGCCGCCAACACCCGACGTCCACTTTGGGAAGAGGTCTTCTGACATTTTTTTCCAAAATGGGTCCTGACATTTTTGGGTTAGCCTATTCATTAATGGCGCCACTATCTTTGAGAAAACCACATGTCCGAATGTTCGAATATTCAACACTGGAGCTACGAAGGTCAATTAAGCCGAATCCGGGGCGCTCCACAATTCATCCTACGCAACATGTACAGTGCGTCGAGGACTATTCCGCCTCCCCCCGCGTTTGCTCCCGTGTTATTTTCATAATATTCGATCCTATTGGATCGACTGGGCCGCACTCGGCGTATGTGCGCCAAGTATATCCGAGTAATAGACTGACCTTCGACGCCTCTCACAGATATAACGGCCAGGAGACGGAGGAGCCAGGGGTTCGGCGCTCCCTAAGTGGACTAGATGCAATCCAGGTGGATCCCAGACCAAGCAGACTGGGATCGAGGATACGTTCCTGGGCCTCAGCAATCACACGACGAATCCCGTTCAAGTCGGACAAATTGTTGCGGAACGCGACTTCGTCTTTATCGCTTGCGAAACGCAAGGTAATATCAACCGACAAAGACGGGGAATCCCTGGAATGCTCGAGGCGAAACTCCATCGGACATCTATTGAGCAAAGTAAAAAATGGCTCAGATGGTTACTTATTGGGTACGTACTTCGTGCATGTTCCAATACCGCGGGGGAGTTTCAGCTGCTCAACCGTCACCAGTTTGTAGTACAATGGCAAACACAGGCTTACCGTGCTTATGGCTTCGGTCACAGAGCTCTTCCCAACGCTCTGAATGCCGACAGCGACGATACGCGGAAGCTCTACTTCTTGCTGGATACTGGTGGACATCAATCAGGTTCGCCGATGGAACTGCGATCGAACGTATTCGGCATCGCGGAGCTGTTTCAGAATGTCCAGACGAGCTTTGGAGTAATCTCTAAGCGTCTTTAGGGAGGTGTCCGAGTCCATTGTCCTCCTGGATGCAAAGAACCTTCGAAGTTTTTAAACCTGTACGAGCGTCTGTCTGAGAATAGGCAGAGCTACACGATAGACACTGGGAGTCCCGCAGCCTCAACATTGGTGATTATTCTGAAATAGTTATGGCCCCCGAATCGGCATGCGAGAATAGGTACAATAGCATGGGCACTTAGGAATACTGATCGGTGTCCTAAGGAAGGGGACAAAGCTGGAAATATCGCAGTGAGAAGTGAACAATACAATGGAACCTGTTGAAGTAAGCGCCGGGTGAGAGCCGGCTGTCCACGCACACGATGCGGGATGTAAAGCTGTCCAGATTTTAATCTCATTTCATCTTCTGTTGTCTCTTTTTGGGACCGTGAGAAACCATCCCATTCTGCCGTGGCTTGAGCACGTGTAGTCAGGCGACAATAGCTCGGGCGATAACGAATCTTTTCTTCGAATCTCTAATCTTGACCATCGCCCCGTGAAAGTGCATCCAACACCTGGGAAAACCTATGGCTTCCGTAAGAATCAGAAACAGCCGAGCATTGCGAAATACCTTCCATCAAGGATTGACGTAGGGATCGAGGGTGACTACATCGCAAGAATACTTTCGGAGGAGCATCAAGCAGCTGAGGTTCCTTCTCCCGCCCAAATCAAGGGTTTCTTCTAAAATAATCGACGAATATATCAATCATAGCTACCTTCCATCGCGCGCGTGCCACCAAAAACAAACCCGCCGAGCAGTCAAAGAGAGTGTGGTGAGTTTCGGGTTTGCGGACGATGTGAGAATCGGCGGGCGTAAGGCGATGATGTCGGCCTTATACAGCGCCGATAATTCTCACTGTGTGCAGTGTTGTGCACACATAGTCCGTTGGGGAGACTCGAAAACTCACCAACGAATCGACGGGGATATATTGCCGAGGGCGCGAGCTGAGTAATTATCACTGCGGTGATAAATAGAAGCACGATTTTAGTTACCCGTGAAGGTGGCCAGAGGGAAAACATCCCGATAGACATGCACACAAAAAGTAGAAACATGACAGTCTGATTAATCCATGGCGTGTATTCTTGGGACTGACGGAGAGGAATGCTAAACCCGATGCGTAAAGCTATGCCCATGCTAATTAGCTCCGATATGGACATGAAAGCTCACATAAGTTGCACTCAGAAGCCATAATTGTGTGGCTCCATGTTCAGGCGCGAATGGCAAGGCTGAGAGTGCACCAGACAGCCGAGCGGCGCCGGGCTATTAGAAACCACGGAATGACACCTTTACCGATTCCGGGCGGAGGGACCTTCTCAATTCGCCCTCTATCTCGACTCGCACAAGCAAGCCGTTGACAGACTGGTGGGCGAGCAGGAGTGGAGGAGCATTGAATACTTAGCTGCTGAGATCGGCGTGGCACGGGCACCAGCAGGAATCAAAAGTAGTTCTCGTCCAGTGCCAATGTCGAGTAAATGCACAGAGGCGGCCATAACGGGATGGACGCGACGTCATCGCGAATCCTTCGGCTGAGCGCTGAACACTGAAAGAGATGGAGAGTGACTGATGGGCGTCACAAACTTGATGAGCGGCGGCTGGGAGATGCCGAACTTTGTGTACTTGCAGTTGTTTCTCACGCCGTCTCTTTCTTCTTGACTACTACCGAAACAGATCTCAACAAATCGCCAGCTAGAATTGTGATTACACTTATGCCCATCCACCATTCACACTGAATTGACCACTCTGCGTTAGGATGGCTGGCAGGAACTGCGGAGCGGCGTCCCCAGAGCTGTCAGCAACTCAGGGCCTTGCTTCCATCGACTTCGAACGTCTACTCACAACCAATGAGCCCCCTACTGATCCCGAAATTCATGTCCTCCAGGATTATATCGCCAATGGCAGGCCAGTTCTGAATGCCTTGAACGCACGGATCGATTTTCTAAGAGCCTCCGAGTCGCTGGATCGGCGCATCACGGAGCGGGATGAGATGGCCGAACAGATTCAGCGCTGTACGGCCGTCTTGTCACCCGTTCGCCGTCTCCCGCCGGAACTAATTTGCGAGTTTTTCGCTTGGACCTTACCGTGCACGAGATGCGTTGACGGTCAAATGGTGGATCAGGTGCCTTGGTATCTCGGGCATATTTCCAGGTTATGGAGAGATATAGCTCTCGCCTGCCCATCTCTATGGAGCCTCATTACCCTTTATCACTCTGAAGGATACCCTCATGAAGTGGTATCGCCGGTGGCCATGATCGAGACTCAGCTCATCCGGTCTGGCAGTGCCCCACTTGCTGTGGATTTCAGATGGACTATGGACGAAAATTTCGACGCGACTCCCTTTCTGGATGTGCTTTTACCCCATTCCAATCGCTGGTTATCCCTCCGCCTTGATTGCCATGAAAACTCCCACACATTTTTGCTCGAACTTCTTCGTCCAGCCAAAGGACAACTATCTCAATTGAAAAAGCTGGAATTCGCGAGGGATCTGGAGCCTGTCTTGAGCTCCATGGTATTGGACGTATTTTCCATTGCGCCCTGCTTGCACGAGGTTTTCCTCACAAATCCCGGGTTCGACTATGATTCACCTCCCCTCCTTCTTCCGTGGGGGCAACTGACCCGTTATCGGGGAGTTTTTGGTGTACACCACCACTTCAATATTGTGCAGGCTGCCTCGAACTTGGTCGAGTGCGGCCTCGCTTTTACGGACTCGAAGGAAATCCCGGGTGGAATCATTACCCTCCCTCATCTCCGCCGATTCTACGTTGAACAAACCGATTTCCTCGCTCACCTCGCAGCACCAGAACTCGAGTATCTGTCATGTTATGGAAACTTGGCCTCACTACTCCCGTTCATCCTTCGCACCTCATGTCGGTTAACCACGCTGGTCCTAGGGAATCCATGGTCCCCACGAAACCTCATCCCCCTCCTGAAAAGCATTCCATCCCTCAAGAACCTTGTTTTACGGAAAGCTCCAGAGCTAGATAATGGTCTTTGGACTGCCATGACACTTTCAGGGTCCTCAAACGACCTCTGCCCCAACCTTTCGACCCTGGCATTGGGATGTTCATATGGCACGGATCATTTTAGGAGCGATCTCTTCATTTCCATGATAAGGTCTCGTGTTCAGTCCAATTGCATCTGTCGTCTGTCTTGCTTACGAATATTCTCTGACTTTTGGGAGACCAACACGATGGATCAAATTCAGGTTCTGAGGGAGGACGGGGTTGATCTCACCGTGTTGGGAAGAGATGAAATCTATGATTTCCTTGACGCCCTTAATTCGTTCGTACTCCCGTTTTAATTACGGATATTTTGAAATCCAAGCTCGTGTATTTCCATGTTGTCTCCCTATATATATATATATATATATACACGACCAATATTTTGGTCTGACGTCCGACCATATATATTATTTGATCTCGAGCCTCATGTCCCAGTCATTCCGGGAATCCCTGCCTTGGTCCGTGAAGAAATTTCATTCTGCCTGAGTGGCATAACAAGAGACTTTTTGGTTGTATTCTGCGTTAGGACCCTGAGGCGTACTCATGCCATACTATGACTCTCGTTGAATTTTCGAACACATGCCCTGTTAATGTTATGCCGATTTCACGGTCGCGCGATCGCAAGACGTATAGCACAAAATAACTGGGATTGACATTGGCAAGAATACGGGCATAGAGGGTTATATGTTCAAATTTCAGCGGGCATCTGTCAGCCGCTCAAGAAAAATAGCGCGCCTCCCCCAAAGGTGGATGGAACCCATGACCAAAAAAAAAAGTGCACCGATGCGAGCGAGCGGTGTTTTATGGACCGAATGTTTGCCCACCGTGAAAATATCAACCGAGCCACCGCCGCTTGGCTATTCCAAGAAATCAGTTGCAAAGTGCACTGCGTCTACGCCTCCGTTTCATCCTCATCCGAGTCGTCCACCGCGCTGTCGCTGTCCGGGACCTCTTCGGTCCCGCCCTCGCTGCTCCCATCTTCGTCGCCCCCCACCACGAACTCCAGAAAGTCCTCGTCGTCGTACGGTTCTTCCCCGGCGTCGCTCAAAACTTCCACCTCCGCCCCACTAGCAGCGTCATACATGCCTGCGAGCCGGTCCCGCTGCTGCGCGTACCCCAGCTCCTCAGCTACCTCCGCCGGCGTCGGAATGTCGCCGTAATCCGCACCAGTGGCCGGCGCGGGGCCAAGAGTCACACGGTATTCGCGCTCGAATTGGCCGCGAATCTGATCTGGGGTGAGGTTGATGTGTCCTTTGCGCTGCAGGCTCTGCAGAATGTCATGCATCTTCCGGACGGCTCGGGGGTCGCCGGACGCCAGGCCCCGGCGGCGTGCGACGAGAAATGTGAGGCGTACTGCTACGAGTTCGCTCAGTCGATCGAATTATATCGTGGAATCGGCGAGAACAAAGTAAAACGGACCGACGGGGTCCGGGATGCGGATCGAGCGCGTGCGGTCGTCGGCTATATCGAACTAGATATACATATAACAGAGCGAATGAGAATTTTTATGGCCGCCATCGGTATTGATTCTAACGTGGGCAAAGGAGACTTACGTGATAATCCCTGGTATAAGAGTCCTTCTTGCTCAAGTACAAAATTTGTCGCCACAAAGCGGGGGTGCGCACGAAGCCAGCCTGTGGTGCGGGGCAGCCGATAAACCGAGCAGGCGTCTCCGGGGTTAGGAGAGCGGGGTCGAATCGCACGGGTTTCGGGCCGCAGAACTTCTTGTGCTCGCGCCAGTCGCGCGTCTGGCACTCCCTAGAGGTATAGACAGATAAGCATTTCCATCATCCGCGGCGTGACGCGTGGTTGAGCCCACCCCGAACAATACGACACAAGCCTGCACCCGCTGCACTTCTTGAGGGTAATTTCGTTATCAGTCGATGTCGCGCGGCACGAAAAGCACGACTCCCGCTGTTTGGACTCTCGCTCCTCCTTGATCGATATCTCCGGGGCGGCCTTCCCGGCCTGTGTGCGAGAAAATTATAAACCGCACTTGGAGAGAGGAATTTTGGGTTAGGGACGTACATATGCCTCGATGATGCCGATAAGTGCTTGCACGATGTACAGGTTGCGCTGTATCATTCGAAGATGGACGAACGCGCGCATATCGTCCGGGGTGTGGTCTTTGGTGATCCACTCATACTCGCGTGCTACACCAGGATGGGTAAAGATATACAGCGACTTGAGGGGTAGGCTGCCGGTGGGGTCGTGTGCGACGATGGCTTTCAGCTGACGAAAATGCATAATTAAAAAAGCGATAATTGTGAAGATCGAAACAGACTCACGAGATTGATAAGGTTGTACTCGCCGTCGCCTATGAGGCCGAAACGCGACATTTCCGGACAGTCGAAGCGACTTTCCTCCCGCGCCTTGAATGCACCGCGGACCAACCCGTCCAGAACGAGCTCCATCTTCTTCTCTAAGTCCAGAGCCACCCATGCTGCTTCAAAATCACCATCGAGCTGCTCGATCGCGAGCCCCACGAGAATTCCCTCCCTTTCCAGCAACACTGTACTTGTCGTCGCAATCTCCAGATTGCACCCACGGAGGTTGCCCATGTACGACATCAGCGGCAACTCAACCAAATCGAAGTTTTCGTGCCTCCATGCCTCGAGATCTGCATTGGGACCGTATTTCCGACGGCAAGCCATTTCGAAATGCAAATTCCAGTCTTCGGGATAGCATTGCTTGAGTGGAATCCCCAGCTCCTTCGGTGGCACGAGTCGTTGTTCCACTAGGTCATGATAGATAATCGATTTGAGAACAGCCTCAGACCCTGCCTGCTCGGACGGCGACTGAGGATTCGAGGACGACATGGTGGATGGTCAAGAAAGTGGAATGTGCGGTCGCCGAAAGGCAAAAAAGAGGAAAAGAAGCACGAGTTTGGTCCTGTCTCGAGGTGTTTGGTCGGGGAAGCATTGTTCGCCTCGAGGCTGCACACTCCGGTTCGACCTGTACTTTGTGCGCTATATTATGTGAGTAAAGAAAATCTGCTGGGAATTCTTAAAAAGAAATTAGGCGGACTAATCTTGTATGGAATAATATCTTGCAACTTGCAAAACGGTCTGCAAAAAGAAAAAATGGATGAGCACAAACGAAAGTTCTACAACAACCCCGTAGCCGTGGGAATCCAGCCTACGCTTCTCATTCAATGAACTTCGCAGAAAACATGAAAATGGTGGGGTCCGCGAAACAAATGAAATTCACCACGGAATTCGGCCACCAAGGTCAGGCTCGCTCGCTGGCTCCAGCGCACGCAACAGTTCCCCAAGCAGTGGCTTGTGAAAACAAGCACAATGTGGTTAGATGAAAAACGACGGCCTCAAATCTATGACTGCTCTTCAGGAACGGGACGAGCGACAACCGCAATGACTTCTGATATTTTTGTGAAGTTGCAAGATGCGTTAGAAGCGAATAATCTGGGTTATTGATCGTTTCGGCTTCAAAACTGGCCAGAGAAATCCGCCGCTGATGTGAGATGGTTCAGTTCAATTTGTCCCTGCAGAGATGCATAAAGCGTTATTTTATGGATTTGTAATGCAGGAATGGTTGCCTACGAATTGTTCAAATACTGTTTCCCGCATGAGAGTGAATAGCGCGGTGGGAGGAGAAAAGAAGCTGGGACGGCGGGAATAATATAAAAGACACTGAAGCCACCGCTATAGGAATTAGACGATGCATAGCTGTAATCAGATCACTTTTAGGCAGAGAGACTCCGGTTAAAATTCGAATATCCCCTCCATAGTATCTGAGCGCAAGTCTGTTGCCTGTATTATTTTTAAAACAGGAGTATCGTGGGACTGGCGAAAAACGAAATTTAACTATGAGGATGAGCATTCAGTGCTCGAATTGCCCAGAGAATAGGCCGCAGGGATCGATTTTTCGCCTGAACGCTTTCTGGGATTTCAAGCTAGATGGACGTTGCATGTGTGAGACTGCTGTACAAGCTAGTTGATGAGCGGGGGCGAGACATAGTCAGCAGCACCAAGAAGAGGACGTTTTGTCCTCTAATGTACATGGTGATCATGAAGAGGCAAGCACGTTGACACCGCGTAAACACCCAGTTAAATAGGACCCGGAACGCCGACGAGTTTCCCACGGCTCGTAACCCTCAAATCCCAACGACATCGCATTTCCCGTGCGCAACAACCTTGACGATTCCGAAAAAAAAGATCGAATTCCGATGAGATTTTGAACCAATTGCAGCCAATGCAGCAAGTTGTTGAAGGTCAGGCACAAATCGTTCCATTTCTGCAGAGCTCCACACCGAGACCGACCTAAGAGCCATGGCCAGTGGACGTGCCGTGGGACAGAAATTCAGAAGATTGGAAAACGAAACAGAATAAAAACCCATTGTTCACATCACGACATCGGCGCTGCGGCATTCCGGCCCGGTGATCCGCGGCTCTCTCTTGACTCCTCCTTCCAGCTTCCTCCAACAGCTAGCCGTTGGTTGGGCGTTCTTTCCTTGAAGTATTCCACAGGTAATTGAACTCATTTCCTAAAGTCTCATTGAATGATGTGTTACCTTAGGATGGCTTGCTGGAAATGCGGAGTAATGCCCACAGATTGCGATGCGCTGGCCGCAGCTCCGAGGTCTTCCTCGACTGAATTCAACCATCTACTCGCGACAAACGATCCCCCTAACGATGCTGAGATCCCTGTGATTCAGGATTTCATCACCAATGACCAGCTCAGGCTGGATACGTTGAATGCCCGGATCGACATACTCAGAGCGACGCTGGATCGGCTCGTCTTGGAGCGAGAGGGCGTAGCTGAAAGTATTCGGCAATATACAGCCGTCGTATCGCCCTTGCGTCGTGTCCCCGCGGAGCTTATG
The DNA here is from genome assembly GCA_029378395.1 of Mycena leptocephala. Classification (NCBI taxonomy): domain Eukaryota; kingdom Fungi; phylum Basidiomycota; class Agaricomycetes; order Agaricales; family Mycenaceae; genus Mycena; species Mycena leptocephala. The sequence goes on from JARJLF010000347.1 coordinate 183,379, forward strand.
TGCGAAATTTTCGCCTGGACGTTGCCGTGCACCAGACTCATTGACGGTCAAATGGTGGAACAGCCTCCGTGGTATTTGGGGCATATTTCTAGGCCGTGGAGGAATATATCTCTTACCTATTCTTCTTTCTGGAGTTCCATCACCGTTATGCACTCCCTTCGCCACCCCCACGACACTATTTCGCCGTTAGCCATGGTCGAGACTCAGCTCCTCCGGTCCGGCAATGCAGCGCTTGCGGTGGATTTCACATGGTGGACGTCGAAGGACGAAGCTATTGCCGCCGCTGCATTTTTGAACCCGCTTCTCAGCCATTCTAATCGCTGGGCCTCCCTCCGTTTTGATTGTGGAGGGCACTGCGGTGACTTCTTGCTCGATGTTCTCTATCAAGCGAAAGGACGACTCCCCCAATTGAAAAAGCTAGAATTCACTCACCGAGGAGATGATGCATCCGTACCATTGGACATCTTTTCGATTGCACCCAGTCTCCGCGAGGTCCTCCTCACGAATCCCGGGTTCGAATACAATTCCCCGCCTCTTCTCATTCCGTGGAGACAAATCACCCGCCTTCGAGGAGTTTTCCGTCCATCGCAGCTCGAAGTTTTAGCAGCCGCCTCAAATTTAGTCGAGTGTGCATTGGGCATTGATGACTGGGTCGGAGTACTTGCCAACGTTGGCACGATCATCCCACTCCCTCATCTCCGCCGACTCTACACGGAACGAGGTGATTTACTGGCTCACCTCGCTGCGCCAAGACTCGAATATCTCTCCTGCGACACACTAGACACCGCGCTCTCTTTTGTGATTCGCTCCGCCTGTCGGTTGACCACCTTGGTCCTGACACACCGGTGGTCAGTGGAAGATCTGATTCCCGTCTTGGAAAACATACCATCCCTCGAACAATTCCTCTTGCAGGCGAACACCACTGACGCGATGGATAACAACCATGTTATGACTGCGATGACACTGTCCGGCTCTTCCCAGGACCTCTGCCCCAACCTTACTTCGTTCGCTTTCGGACTCGCCAAGCATATGGGCCCTGGCTTCCGAGACGTCTTCGTTCGCATGGCACGGTCTCGGATCCAGCCTGACGGAAGCTGCCCACTGTCTTCTTTGCGGCTCTTTTCTAGGCGTTCGGAAGACGACTCCTCCGACTTGCTTAGGTGGGTCCAGGTACTCGTAGACGAGGGGATCGACGTCAGCCTTATCTGGGGTAATGAAGCAACCACGCTCATCAACCAGGCCCGTCGCGAGTTCGTACTGCCATGTTGACTTGAGTAGAATTTCGAAAGGAAGCCCGTTTATGAATCCCACACGCATATTTCACCTTTGATATCGGTTTCTTTCGGTGGCAGCTTTCCACTAGACTGAAGTACTGATGCTTTCTGCTTACGGGTGTACTTTGATCGATAATCATACTCGTTGTTTCCATTTTGACGTCGAGAGGGCATAAAACGGTTCTACTAAGTCACTGAAGGGGAGCTCACCTCGGCGTTGCTTCAGTAGAAGTCAACGTCTGAGGTGAATACACGATTCGGAGTACTGAGTCCCGAGATACATTGACAGCTATCTACACAATAAGAGGAGGGATTGAAAGCGAGAACTACTGCTGTTGAATACACGATTCGGAGCACAGAGTCCGGAGATACATTGACAGCTATCAACACCATAAGAGGAGAGATGGAAAGCGAAAAGTAACTACTGCTGTTCTACAGGACGGATAATCAGAGAAATACGGGAGATGAACATTGAACACGGATGTCATCAGGGTGATTGCTGTGCTCAACAGCATAATCTCCCTCTTTAGGAAATTAAGGGTGTCTGAAGCTCTTAAACTTCGTTTCTGTTTAATCAGCTCCGACTCTTTGGAACGCGAACGTCAATCTGAAAAATCAGCGTTAAACTTTTGCACGAGGCTCAACTTATTTAACGTGCTGCGGCGCGAGCACGCTCTTGTTCAACACTAAGATTGCCGGAATGTCGAGACCCTCTCACCACACAGGGCTTTGTTCTTGGCGGTGGTCGGACCGCGGTCCGCCGTGTTGATCCTAATTATTCTTGAACTGTCAAGCATCGCCATCGAATTTCCTTCCCAAATTTCTGGTGTGTGGGCTAGTTTTTTGTTTTGCATAGTATGGTACGCCTAGCTCTCCTCCAACACCCTACTGAGTCCTTGAAATTCTCAGTATTTGTTTCCCTGATAATGTTGCTGCACGTCGGGGCTCTGCCTGCCTGCTGAATGATTGACCGGACACGCCCATTTTATATAAAGACCGTCACAACCTGACGGGTCCTGGAACTCGGCGGTCATCTGAGGGAAGCCGTCATGCGCACTCTCTCAGGGTGATAAAGTGCAAATCACTTATCACCACTGATCAAAGGGTGCTCATGCAAATTAAGCTTTCCGCAGTTGAGGACAACGAGGATCATGGAAGCGAAGACTTTGCTTTTGTGATGTAGGAGTTTTGGTTCATCGTTGTGCCTTTCTTCCAAATTTCAACTCAGGCACCTCATACATTGACAAGAACCAACAAGAGTGGACGGAACTCACCGAGTGCATTTGAAACGAGTCTGAGGAAAGCCCAAAGTTTCGGTCGAAATTAAGCGCCCACAAGAGATAATTTAGGGTACGTGGGATCCAGTCCGATAGTAAACGGTTGAACAGCAGGATCATAATTTAGTTGACGAACGTTCAGTTGTCCTTAGCGCTGTCGAAATATTAATGGCGGCGCCGAGCCTCACATTGGATGAGTGGTGGATGAAGAACCTAATCTTCCGAACAGATCCTTATCATCTCAATTCCGTGGATATATCCAGGCGTATGGATCCAATATGGATCTTCAGAGAAAATATTCGTCGGGAGCCCCTGGCAATTCAGCCCTCAGCAATCTTCAGATATACTCAGGGTAGTCCTTACACCGAATTGTGAGGTATTGAGGCGTCAGCTCTTGAGGAAATTTGCCATGTAATTATTGCCAAGCTCAACACTCTATCTCCCTGCCCTAGCGATCATCCGTTTGAATACGGTAAAGTGCTGGGTCTGAGCACTCGAATTCTCCGAGAACATTTTTGTATGTCCCCGATCAAGTCGCCTTTTGGGAGGATATAAGCAAGGAACGATGGGAGGATCTGGTTGGTGTAGTCTTCTCCACCTTCTTCCCCCTGATTCTTAAACTTCCATGGCCGCTCGTATTGTCCAAATGTTCATCCTAGCCGCTGCCGCAGCACATTGTTCGTTCTCTCATTATCTCCAAGCATGCATCTGACGATACTTCAGTTGCGGCTGCCTCCCCAACACCTGAGTTTGTCACGGTGTTGGATCCGGTTGGGTCTGAGCCTGTTCCCATCACCGCCACAGTTCTCGGTGTCGATTCGCAGGGGCACACCACTTATGCTATTGCGTTGACAGACGCATTCGCGACGGAAGTAGGTATGTATGCCTGCGCATCATCCCCCCTCTTCAACCTCGCTGAATGTTTAAATGTAACCGGTCCATCAGCCATCATCGTCGCAGCGACCGACTACTACTCATTCATCGACGTAATCAAGACTGACGATGAAACACTTGCAGTGGGCGGGGAATGCGGGCTGAAAGGCTCAACCGCTATCTGCACGGTCCGGGGCCCGGCCACGACTACAGTCATCACCGAGACGGCTCTGGGGACAGTGGTTTTCGATATAGGTGCAACCACAATTCCTGTAGAACCCAGTAGTGCCGCTCCTGTCACCGGCGAAAACAGTAGTGCCGCTCCGATCATTGGCGCAAGCGGCTCCGAGTCCGCCTTCCTGCCAACACCGACCGACCGACAAAGTTCAGGCCAGAGAATGTCGTGTTCCGTCCTCGTGGCATTCATTGTCATTAGTTTCCGGTTGGGCTATTACCTGATTTGAATATTTCGGTGCTACGCAGTACAGATACCTCTCGAAGTGACGACCCAGTAATAATAACGATCTGTCTCTTGTTACACGCAACCATCTGACGAAATCGTAAGGAACCACAGAATCTCGCGGTAATGAGCGAGGAAAGGGCCGAAACTCCGAGACCCTGACTATTTTGGTCGAACAGCTCGACAACATTAATCTAGTCATACGTCGTGGAAGGACTGTTCCCCGAGAATGTCATCGCTCTGGCATCACAGTTGCCACTGTTTTAATAAAATCAAGGGGGCTCGAAACATCCTGGTTGCGGTTCCCAAAATGAAAAGCATTGGCTGCTGCAGAAAGACCGGGAAGCTCTCGGGAGGCGGAAACTATACGCCCAGAAAGAGCCTGAGATCACCATGTGTGCATTCAACAGATTGAAGATATCTACCTTCGAGTCCAATCGATATTCAACCGAGTCTTTCTCTTTACCGTCATGGACTCCGCTGCCTACCAGAGATGTGGCAACAATTTCACCAGGTCTTCCCTCTTGCCCGATTCCAAGACTCTTTCCGAACTTTAAAACCTTCTGCGCATCAATAGCTGCTCAGAGTGCCTTAGCGGAAGCAAAGCTAGCAAGAGTAGTACAACAAATATCTCATATTGTTCAGACATTGGACTCAAGTTAAGTAAGGGGATCCAGTCTTAACAGAATTGGTTTTTCCTTCCCTGAGATCCGCCAGATGTAGCAGCATCCAAGCAGGGAGTTGTGGGCCAGGATCCGTTGCAGAGGGAATTGGCACCAGCCGCGTGCTACAGACCGCCTGCGCGCGGAGACGGAGAGTTCGCGCTGCAGAGAACACTGTTCGGGGTTGTTGAGCTGAAGTTCTGGTAAGAGCGGCAGAGGACGCACTGCTTGCGATGATCGCATATGGGAGGAACACATTTATCGCGATCGGGATGCATCTTATAGCTATGAATGCGTTGGCCACGCAGCACGAGGTCCCCATAGAATTATTCTGGGAGGGCAGAATGATATGGACGGCGACGGCTGAAATTGTGAGTATGAGAGTCACCAGCGGCCAGAGGTACTTACCACACAGAATCCACATTCCTGCTGTGTAAATGAGTATGTAATATTGTATATTGACGCGGGAAAGTGCATTTGCATCGGCTGTGCGCCTGTACGAGAGCCTGAGTAACCTCGATTCAGTACAGTGGACGCAGAAGACAAGGATTTGAGGTCGCGTACATCCGATACATCAAGGACGCAGTGGTGACGCCGTACACGGCGGGTGAGACCTGCAGAATTATGGACGGGGCTGCAGCGTAATCAGACGATTGGTGAATGGTGAGAGATTGCATACCGCTTCCACTGAGACCATGAAGGAAGATTGCGGCTAGACCAGAGGCGGACTGAAGCGCCGACAAGGCGCCGACTAGGCCTTGAGGGTCACAGCAGATCAGTAAGGTAAGGATTTACAAGGGTTAAAACCAACAATATATGTTAGTGAGCGACGCAAACGACATGAAGGGAAGAGCAAGAAACGGAATGGTCACGGTGACGTCAGTAGTCTCTATAATCATCGGACTTTGAATTTGTTCCCACGAGCATTTCCAGCGTCGAGCGATCCCTCCAGAAGATCTAAGAGGCAGGATGTCTCACAAATGTCTCATAATTGCATTTACAACACGTCGTCAGAATATTTATTCTCATACCTTTCAGTTCCAAATCACAACCCCGCCTTTTCGAGTGTCGGCCCAGTGCTGACGCAAAAAAATTCGCCATCCTCGTTCTTCTGTGTGCACTGTCGAGTTCTTCTTGGTTCCATTTCCTTTGTTAAATACTTGATTTCCTCACAGAGTTCTTATTCGACTCGATGGTTACTGTACTATTTCGACCAAATGTTCAGGTGACGGGCGACACCCCAAATTTCCGAGGTCTTTACCCTCAACTCAAAAGAAAAATTATCGGCCATCTCGGCGAGTAAAAAATCCGAAATCCGTGAAAATTTGGTCGAAATAGTACAGTATGGGCGGCTTTGCGCACCCGGCACTCACCGGCACGACTTTTCGGCTCGCGGTGCAGCTCGTGCCCAAGGCGCGCACAGACTCGGCAAAAGCGCGATGCCAAACCGTCAAGTTGAAAGGCAACCACATGGATACGTGCGCGCAGTGGTTTGTGTGTCAATGTGACTCGGATACCGCTGCAAGAGGGCGTTATAGCGCAGTTTGGGGGCGGTATGAGCGAGAGACGTCTGCAGGAACAATAACTACAGGATCCAGAGCAACAAAAATAGAACAAAGCAAAGCTTGAACCAAGCGGCGTGGCAGTGCCGTGATGGCCGCACTCGTCATCAAAACGGCGCCGCCATACAAGACCAATTCAACCCCTTCTTTGTGCCACACTCATCTCCTTCTTCCCACATCACCATATCGCGTCAAACACGCTCTTTTTACTTCTACAGCCTCTACATTACGCACTGCACCGCGAAGTTTTATCGACAATGCCTTTCTCCTCCGACGTGATTGAAATTTCCGACTCCGACGACGAGCCGCGCCCGCTGCCTCCAACCTCCTCTCAACTCTCCCATAAATCCGTCAATAGCGAGCCCTTCTACGTCTTCAGCAGTGATGATGAGCTCCCTGCACCGGGCGATCCCGCATTCTTTCAAGGACTATCAGAAAAGACAGCTGGCAAGCGGAAGCGCCACTCGAGTCCGGCCGCTTCGTCCAGATCGTCGAGCGTCGATTATCGTTATCGTATGGACTCCAGTGAGGACGATGAATTCCCAAAGAAGATTGCGCGAAAGGCGAGTGGCGTGGCGGCGCTTTGATCCATGTACCGACTGATGAGCTTTGCGCAGTCAACCGCTCGTGGTATCAAGGTCGCGCGTAAGCCGCGCAAGACAGAAGAGGAAAAGGCGGCAGCCAAGGTTGGTGGGATTTATCTCTATAAACTCGCCTAACCCTGCGCAGGCGCAGAAGCAGCAGGACGCGGCACAGAAAAAGGCACAGAAGGCGGCCGAGAAGGCCGAGAAGGTTGCGCGAACAGTGAGTAAACATTTTTTGTGGTTTTCGTCGCATTTATATATTCCAAATTTCAGGCCCGCGAAAAGGAAGAAAAGAACACATACAAAGCCGCGAACAAACTCGTCACAGACAAGAAAAAGACCCTCGAGAACATGGAGATCATCTTCCCGCCCAACCTGTTGCACTCGCACCTCCTACCCTCCTTTCGGGCGCATGTAGCGCAGTACAAGATGACCGTTTCCGTCGCGGACAGAAACATCGTGCGCGGGCACGATATATTCAGCTGGCGTCGCACGATGAACGCAGAATACCATCCTGTCGCGCGGGAGTGGAAACCTGTGGGGGTGCACGTGCGGGGCGAGCTCACGTATCTCGTGTACATGGAGGCGAACGAGCTGGCGCGGTGCATCCGCAACAAGGACGGCTTGAAGAGTGTCGTGCGCCGCGTGCGCGAGACGTGTGGTTTGCAGGCGCAGATTTTCTTGATGGTTGTAGGGCTCACGGAATACTTCCGGCACAAGACTGGCACAATACACGTCAGTGGCCGCTCTTTTTAATTCTTCGTATGGTGTTCACATTTCTTTTCCGCACTGTACTTAGTACACGAAGGGCGAGATCGAACGTGTGATGGCAGCCTTACAGATGGCGGAGCACACGCACCTCCTCTACGTTGACACCGTTCACGACGCCGTCGAGCGCCTCTACGACCTCAGCGCCGACCTTGGCATCAAGCCTTACAAGTTGGTTCATTCCTCTAATGTTCAATTTTTTTAAATTTTCCGATATTGCACCAGGCTGATCGCACGCTCGCACCTCCCATTCTGCTCCAATATCCGCCTGAGCTCGGGGACAAACCTTGCGAATACATGGGTGAAGATGCTCGACCAGGTGCATCGCGTGACGGAGCGCGCCGCACGCGGAATCGCCGACGAGTTCCCCACGGCCCACGCATTGTTTGAGGCGTATGAAGCGGCACCGGACGCGGGCGTGCGAGATGCGCTGGTGGCGCGTTGTAAGGTTGGTCTTATGTTGGGAAGCGATGGCGAGTGGTGTTAACGTTCATGCAGATCAGCCACCGGGTAGACGGCGTGGCGACGGACAACCGCATTGTGAACGGGGCGCTGTCGCAGGTCGTGGGCACTGTAATGTATAGCAGGGATCCATTGCAGAAGGCGTATAAGGCGGCGAAGGCGGGAGAGAGGGAGGATGAATGATTCAAGGCCGGAAGCAAGGGTTGATTTATCGTTCAATTATCTTGGTTGTGTAATTCTTTTTGGAACACTGGTGTGGGGTTAGTGGATGTGACCGTTATTAGTGTAGCATCTATATTTCTTTGGCAAAATGTGATCAATACATGGGAGAAGGACAAAAAGCAGAAGACTTCCGGAGACTGTCGGCGGGAGTCGAGCTCACGTCACCCTCACAATGAACCAAGGACAAAGGGTATCTGCCATTGATATACGACGGTTGAATCCATGTCTTAGATGGCTTGCCTTGCACACAATTTTGAGACAATTGATGACCGGCGCCACCCTCATCTCGTCATATGGTAGTAGGAGGATTATTGCTCCTGCCTGCGAAGTGCCATGATTTACTGTCGGATGAATCATCGGCACTGGCTCAGCACCTACGATGCGCACGAACATGAATCGTGTCTGAGAATGAGAAGCTATGTTTAGTTCAGTTGCGAGTTCAACTTCCACTAACCGGCAATCAGCGAACAATCGGGGATATCCCGAATATGTTTCCGAAACCAACTTATCTGTGCTGTCACCCTTGCGCTCCTCCGTTCCATTTGGCAGCTAGGCATACACTACCCTATTTAATTGGTGCAGAGATAGCGAATGACTGCGGTATAGCACCCCTCCACAATTTTAAATGAAGCGATCAGTCCTCCTTGCCCTGAGTACGGTATTTGGTTAAAATAGTGAAGAGTGCTCTCGCCGTTCTACGTTTCTTCCATGTACGTAGTATCAATTCGTAGGCTATAAAAAAAACCTACTACAAAATAATAATAAAATGAATATCCGATGCAAAAGTCAATACATAGCAGCAACTCGTTTCGATCGAGTGACCTCGGGGTATCTGATTACGCTTAATTACGTAAACCGGTATGGGCCCCGCGCGCTTCCATCTGCGCCATGCTGCTGTTAAGTGGCAACGGAGGAAAGAGAGGATGATGCGGGGGGCCCGAATGCACTGGGGAGAGTTAAAAGTAAAAGAAATTGAACTCCACGTGACGGGGGGAAATAATAAAATAAAATGAATGTTGGCAAGCGCGATGACGCCGCGGGCTTCCATCAAAAGTGGATTGTAGACGGAGGAAACGTGCACGGAAGATGTAATGTTCAAAGTTGAGCGGTGATCGGAAATAAACAGTGACAAACAAAGGTTCATAAGTAGATTCTGGCAGTCGGTTTTGAATAACAACTATAGCGCGCTGTCGCGGCAGAGCCCACTAACCAATCTCTACATTGCAGCTTCTTGACCAAACATTGTCTGCAACCACAGAAAACATGTTTCGTATACTGGGCCCATTTCAGATTTTTCGCTCGGTCGACACCTCAACCAGCGCCAGGGACCCAGACAAAATTGGAGCAGACTTTTTTGTCTTTTTGGTTCACAGTGTTTAACGAAAAAAATGTGAAAAATAATTAAACAGCCATCCCATGAAGCAACACATCGGCTACTGCTCGTATTTCAAGAACAAAAATATTGTTGTGGAAAGGCAGTGCATAATGACGCCTGAAAAAACAGCAGTGATTTTGACTAAAGGAAATTTCTCTTTAAAACCTAGAATTTCAGACCACTGTCCGACACGAACCGCCAGACTACAATGCGCGAAAGGACTGGCACAGCATACCATTGTCTGACCGAACATCGGAAAGGCCATGTTCAACGCACATGCAAATAAAATGCTAGATTGAATGAAAAGGCATTATGATACGACATACGCAGAAAGAGGATATACACACCACATATGTCTGTGCTAGGCGGGCAGTGACAATTGGCGGCACTATCCAATTCGAAATCTGAAAGGATTGAAAGATGTAATGCGAGAAAAAGATCAAGAACATCACCGGCCCGAGGCGACTGAGATGTGTATGCAGAGGAACAGATCTGAGTTAAACAATAAGATGAAGCTAGCATTATGTGGGTGATGCGACCGTGGTCAACTACGAAATGCGAAATATGACAATAACATGAACACAGCAGAGCAGCGAAAGTGGTACGGGATCCCACCAAGTTAAGCCACGCCATTTTCACCGAGCAACCGGACAAACAGTCAGAAAGTTGCAGAGTTACGCCCTATCATATCCGGGTTGCGAGGCTCGAGATCTGAGAAGATCACAATTCAAAACTGTCTCTGACGGCGGTTCTGAGGCGATTCTGTATTTTAACTGTGAAGAGGGAGAAATAAGGGGAGAGGATCGGTTTTGGGATGATTCCGGTTCTCACACGGTTATTCAGTATTTTTTCGACGCAGAACCTCTTTCAACTTGGGTCGGTCAAAATTGATGGTCGGTTCTCAAACGGCTCTGATCAAAGTATTTTCCAAAATCGTTTCCAGAACCACCGCCCGAAAAACGCTACTACTATCCAGCGAATGCATTTTGCACTTCTAGAACATTTTGCACTGCAAAGCTAATTATAGTACTTTGACTGACCCGGCCCTTGATAGCTCCATTGCGTGAGGCCTTCAGTCTCTGGGGCTGTAGACCTACTCTGTATAATCAGTTGTGACGTCGATGTACAGTGAACTTGCATAGACACAGGAGGTTCATTGGAGGTTCATTAATGTTTTTCCTTGAGACGGTGCCGAACCTACAGACGGAACTCGTTACCTCCAATGTTCTCCAAGGACTTGACCGCTGGATATCGGAGCGAATGCGCCAGGGAAGATGAAATATCCCAGCTTTATCTCTAGAAAGATGACCAAAATGTGGTCTGGAAAACATGGAGCTGAGCGAACAGATTACACAAAGCAGGTAGATCTATCCGTTGTCTGGTTTTTTAGAAACTGTGAAATCCGACACCCACTAAGACCGGCGCATTTTCGCAACAGATTCATGCTCTCGCATTGCCCGGTCATACCCCTGCATCAACTCGACCGTGAATCTCCGTCGGGTGGTGGAGACATATCCGATTCACCCATAATCGGGCTTTCTGAAGCAAATATTAGTTAATTTCACCCCCATGTGGCTGTCAAGCGTACGCTCGGGCTCAGTGTGAGTCGTGTGCAGGGAATCAAGGCCGTGTATTATTGCTCGGACGCGCAGGAGGTCATGGTCGGCCACGGAGTCGCGATCGGCAGAGGAGGCGGCCAATGCATCCGCATAGCCCGCAAACGTCGATTTGATACTTTCCCGTGCATTCCTGTGGTCTAGCCAGGGTTGTACAGAATGAGGAAATGGCTTGGTATATGCGTCAAACATCCTAGTCGATATGATTACACTTCGTAGTTCGCTGCAGCGGGGGCTCTGAAATGAATGCTTGATTGCCTCGGCAAGTCGAGCCTGGTGAGTATTGTGGACGATGGCAAGATGTTGGCCGTGATCTTGGGAAACGCCTCTGAGCGTCGCGGCCGGCTCATAAGGGATGGGATCAGGCCCAGCACAGAATTCGAGAAACTCGGTGATTAGTACAATCTCCGCCTCAGCAATCCGGGTCTTCAACAGACCTAGTTCCCAAAAGGGTAATATATCATCCCGATCGCCGCCTGCAGTCGACAGGTCTGAGGACAGTGTTACAGCTGTTATTTTGGGCAAAACAGGGTCTGCGAATCGCTTCCACAAAGTTGTTTCACTCATTTCATTGCCCAAATTACGCAGATAGAGCGACTTGAGCAACACAACGATGGATGCGGGGTTGGCTGGGACGTCCAAGGATGCAGCTGATTCAAGAACATGATGCAACACCGATGTTGATAGCTGCGGCGAAAATGAAGCGAGTCGCCACATGGCAGTAAGAATTTCCTGTTGGGGTGGTTGTAGAGTGGGATCTGCAAGAGACCTGGCAAAGCCGTCCCATAGTTGATCGTCATTTCCGATGCGTCCAATAGAATATTGCACTGCATCGCTCGATCTGCGGCCATTTATGTACTGGATGAGGGCGGGGTGGAGAGGCATAGAAGTGGGCATATCTTGTTGCGGCCAGTGGAACATCAACACATTCATCACTGAGTCCATCCATTCTGCTCCTGTGGAGTTAAATTTCGATAATTGAACGGACACAATCTGCTCTAGGGTCAAGTTCAGACGCTCTAGACCTGCCGCCGGGACACCACGGGAGGGCCGGATGATAGCGACGGTCCTGTGGAAGAGATTGGGCAAAGCATCCAGCCGTGAAGCACGGTCAAGATATTGGAACAGTATAAGATATGGCGTAGTAGTCAAAATTCGTTGGACGTCATTCCCCAGGACTCTGGAATTGCGATGTGGAATGTGCATCGGATAACTGCCTTTAGCCACCAAGCCGTCAATGAAAGCCCTGACGCGGCCTATATGGCTCTCATCTAGGCCTTTCGGGGTCGCTGAGCAGTCCGTCAAATATTGGAGCTGTTCCTGGAGACGTAATTTGTCAATTTGGAACAAGCTCCATTGAATCAAGGCCTGGACGGAGATAGCAAACTGGTAGATCTCCTGGTAGAAGTCGTTGAAGTCGAGGCTCTCGAGAGGAGATGGAATAAAGGCAAACGTTGTGAACGATTCTAGGAAGGGTGCCGCAGAATCCGAAGGGGTAAAGAGGCTTGTAATTGCCCAGACCGTTTCGTAACATATAATTTGGCGACGTTTCCGGGTCTCTAGTGGGAGGAGTCCTGTGTTGCAGCTGTCAAAGAGGCTTCTTATGCGCGCACAGTGCGATCTCTGAATCGTTGACAAGGTTTCGAAACACACTCCAGTATGTATTGCGTCGGTTCTTGGGGCCCCACAGAACGTCGGGAATCGCCTCGATAAAGGACTCCAGCTCTTGGTCATCGGACAAAGACTTTACAGTCCAGATGAGCGCTTGCTCATCTCTGGCCGTGCGATCCTCCGACGCCTCGGTCGCCACACGACGTATAGCCTCGATCATCGTTGGATTTTCCAGGGGTACCCGTGGTGAGTCGTCACCCTGGCCGGGAAATTTACGCTTCAGGCACTGGAATAGCCGCCAGAGTGTGGCAGACAGCGGGGTGCGATAAGGGCTGTCAAGATATCGCAGCGGGAGTATGGTAAAGACGGAATAAGCACCGGCAACGATGGCCAGGATGAAAGCGACGATCACCGCCATGGGAATATTCACTGGAATGAGAAAGGCGACCAATCCGGCAAAGAAGAACAGGAGCGCCAGATGCAGGAGCAGCGGTATAAGTTCCACCACCGTGTGCATGTTAAAACGCTTCAGTCCGTAGTACAGGTATGAGAAAATGCGCGCGCGGATGAGGGGGGCAGATCGTAAGTCGGACCGATGGATGAAATCCCGGGCCCATTGCTCGAGAAGTGTCGCAACAAGAGCGCAAGAGAGACTGAGGCCCAGGCTGATAAACCAGAGAGCATTGCAAATGAGTGATGAAGCAGGCGGGATGAATTGGGAAGATGTAGACGCCTGAAATGTGCTGCCGTTTGCAGCTGCTGTGAGTTGTTGTGAGATCTGGGCTAAGAGCTGTACAGTAGAGTTTCCAGGGTCGGGGATCAGGGTCTTGTAGCTCTCAATGATGAACGCTGTGAGACTGGCGGAGAAGAGACCCGCCATTAAAATTGTCGGCGCTCGGACATCAATATTGTCCAGAAATCACTCACGAATATAAGCATCCCATCCATATCGCTCTTCCAGCTTTCGACAAGACCCTTGTCATATTTTTCGGCCTCCGCGACGTAGATCGCCCAAAGCTTGGCTGCTGCCGCCTCATCGCCTGGATCAATGACTGCCAGGGCATCAGGGTAATATTCACGACTTTGTAAGAGCTGCAGTACCTTTAGGTCTCTGGATGTCCCCCTTTTGCTGGACATCCATGGTCAAGGTGTGAGTCTAAGGTGAGTCTAGGCGCTCGACACATAGATCTGATGGTGACAGCATTGCCTAATTGGGTCTAAAATGTAGCGGAGTTAATAATGCAGCAAGCAGCAATGAAGTCCGGTTGAAGTCGGGCGGACGACTCAGTTTACCCGCAGGTCGCTCACTGACTGCTCAAAAAAAAAAAATTCCTGTTCCAAATCCAATGCCGTGCAACTCATTTATGATTTGCCTTGACTCAAGGTTGCCTGGAGGAGGGTACTTCGGGTTATTTTACAGCCTAGTGTCGTCATGAAGGAACATAGCGGCGTCAAAAACCTTCCTATTGAATCCGGGCAGTGGATTCGGACCCATCCATTTTCAGGATGACGGTGGAACGCCAGAGAAATATTTATTTGAAGGAATGCCAGTGGGCTCGTCCATGCTCCATATTGAAATCTGGGTGCAAGCATCCAATGGCGACGAAACCATCTCCGTCCTGGAAATTACCTGTGCGACTCAAGTGCGACCGGGATGCCTCATTCAGAATGATTAACCGTTCTTTAACGATTACCTCGGCGTGTCATTGTACGTGTTTGCACTTTTCCCCATCTAGCACATCCCCTCTGGCTCTCTTCATCCTCCTTTCTCAGCGTCAAATCATATCTGCGCAGTTTAATTTCCGCACGAGAGGCTCATGTGGCTGAACAGCTGACCGACGCGCAGTTTTTCTTGACAGGATGCTGTTGAGATGCTGTTCATTTGCTGCCTACGGCGCAGCCCGACGATTTTTATCAAGCCGGGAGGCCACGTAGTGTCCAAAGTTCTGGAGACATAAAAAGGAGGTTTTTCGCTGCGCTCTGACCGCCAATCTTTCGCCCACTTCTTTTGCGCCTGGAATTGCAACATTCTTTTGCTCCCCTGGTTCCTCAACGCTTCTGTCTACTGCTCGGATCTCCTGGATTCTGGGTTCGGCCACATGTGCTCTCATTGGACACTGGAATTGTACTAGGTATTAATGAATTTTGTTCAAACCGCTGGTCCGATGTTGACCTCGTCGGCGATCGGCGAATCTACTGTGTGCAATAATCATCAAGATCCCTTTCCCGCTCACAGATGTTTCTGGATGCATTGTCAACCTCATGGGCCTCCCTGCCCTCCAGTGTTACTTTTGCACCCTTACTATGTGAACTCCTGGGAAAATCAGTTTCTGTCCTCGGTTCGTCGGTTCGTCTGTATTTATGCGTGCAATACAGATTTTTTGTTGACTTGGAATAAATGGTCCGTGTTCTATTCCTCTCTTCAATTTATGATTCAATTGACATGGATGCTCCACTGTAGTGAAGGACGCTATCATATCCACTGGCCTTTCAATGTCGGGGAATGGCTTTGTATTTGTTTCCGCTTGGTTTCTGAGGTCTTTCATGGTACATCAATATATTCCCTTGGCTTTTTTCTTCTCGTCATGAATTCGTCTTCCAGAGCGAAGCGAAGGTCCATCTTGTCCGTTGGAACAAGGATGCGCGGATCATTGATGCTGTGCACACGTCTTTTGTTCTTCACCTTATCTCCGTCAAAGGTTCCTTGTTCATTGTCCTCGTTTTTGCGACTAGATGCTGGTTGCTAGCCATGTCGAACGCTCCGCCAACGACCGCAAACCATCAGACTCATTGACGCTTCATCAGTCTTTCATCACACTCTTTGTTCTCGATTTTGGCGCTCGGACAATAAAAAAGATATACTATTCCTAAACTGTTGTTTTATTTCAGCAACGGATTTTCTGCTTAAGGCTTTGGCTCTCGTCATTTTGAACCCACACTCCGCCTTTCACTTTCAGTCTCGACTTAGAATTTCCTAGATGGAAAACCGCACCTTCTCGCGCGCGGTACGTCGCCATTTACCGGCCACCGATCCACTCCCCTGACCGATACTCCGTCAGCCACAAGCCCTACTCGAAGCCCCAGCCATGCAGGCGCAGATAATCCGAAGGCACATTTCTCTCCGGGTTTCTGGTGTCAGCGAACTCCCGCCAGAGCTTTTGCGGGAAATTTTCCGCTGGGCTGTCGAGAATGAGACATGCCTTCTAGCGCGCTCCATCGCCAAATATCCTGCCTTCGTGCTGAGCCATGTCTGCCGGCAATGGAGATTCGTCGCCTTGGCCAGTCCGATCTGGAACCGGATATCCGTTGCGCTGAACGTTGCCACTTATGCGCGGGCGGTATCCCAGACCGAGGTTCTATTCGAGCGCGAACCGCGCAATAATCTGAGGATCGAAATTTATCGAACAAAGCATGCGGATTACACACCAAGCATGGCCGTTCACGACATTGTTACGCGATATTCGCCACGCATTGTCTTCCTCGATCTGAGGCTCACCACCGCCGCGATGGAGGCACTCTTCCGATTGCCTGCTGGAACGTTCGCAGTGCTTCGGACCCTTCGAATCACTGTCTACCACGAAGTCCATTCGGATTGGCTCTTATTTGGCCCGGATGAAGACCCTACCATGACGAAAATGTCTCAGCTGGCTCCCCTTCTTTCAGGTTTCAGTTTCAAAATTAGGTACCCGACAGACGAAGAATACTGCGACTGCATAACCCATCCTCTTCGAACAGGATTCGACTTTGGCCTTTTGAAGTATCTCCACCTTTGTATCGACCTTCCGTATCCCATGGCTCACCAGCTGTTGCGATTATGTATGCGGTTGGAAACCTGCACATTGCGACTGACGGATGGGGGTTTTAGAGCCGGGGATACCGACCTTTCCGTGATAACACTTGAAGCCCTTGCCGTTCTTTTCATCATCACATGCAGTAACTGGGACGCGGCGGAATACTTTCTGCAGCCACTTAAACTTCCTGCTTTGCGGAAATTGATGCACAGGGCGCACGGGAACGGGGCGGGATACACCTATGGCGGGCTTGTGCATTTGATCCAGCGATCGGACTTCCATCTTTCGACTCTCCATCTGTTCGACGTCAGGCCAATCGGCGGCCACGAGTTCGGGAGGGTGCTTGATCTTCAATGCAGATTGACTGAGCTCAAAATTTCCAGCTGTCGTGGAACATTTTGGAAGGCCCTCCTGCGGCCTGTCACAACGTGCATCCCCAAGCTCGTGCTTTTCCACTGCATCGACTTCCCTATGCGGCATGCGCAATATCTGGTTGGCTTCATCGAGGCGCGGTGTCCGATCCAGCGTTCTGGCACCGCCCTCAAATATGTCTTCCTCGCCCCTGCGTTTCCGCTTACCAACCATGGGGCGCCGTTGCCTGAAGGTACCACTGCGCGCATGCTGAAACACGCGCTCTGCGACTGGAGGGGCCAGGGAATCAAAGTGAAGGTAGACAGATATAAGTTTCCGGGCCACGAGCTGGACACGGACTCGGAGTCGGAGACGCACGAGGAGACAGACGACTCGGAGGATTCGGAGTGGGAATCAGAGGCTAGCTCAGGATGCGAAGGAACTTCGGGGTTAGAAGATTTGCCGGACTCGCCAACGGACAGCGCATCCTAATCTGGGTCGCAGACCCGAAAGCAGGGAACGGGCATCTCCGACGCATGGAATTGTGTTCATGTAGAAAAGCGTATGTATCTTGGAACGAACGCTTCCGGCGGAAGACTATGCGAATATATTCAACTGAAGTTATCCCCACGGCGCAGGAATAATGTCGTCGAGCAGATAGTTAGAAGCTAAGATAACCGGATGAGTATGGCTAGTCCAACAGAAGAAAATGACCTGCCTTCGATCTCACCGCAGCGCTTGCGAGCTATGAAGTCATCGGCGCGCACCCAGAGGTCGTTCCCGGTCCATCCACCCTTCTCCCAGCTGTCATAAAAATCCGCCATACCTATAACGACCACCCGCGGATCGGGAGTGGTGAGCACGTACAAGAACGCGTCAACCTGCGCCCGGGATGGCACACAGGGAAGCCAGGCAGTAACGACAGCGCGCAGTCGGGGACATTCCGCGAGGAGTTGGGGTAGGATGAGTCTGGATATGTTCGTGGCCAAACAAAGGTGTGTGAGTGCGGGAAGAGCGGTGATCCCTGACCACCTTTCCCAGTTTTCGGTGAGGTAACTTCCACCTTGGAGGAGGGTGAGATGGGTGACCGATACAAACATGGGCTCCGTGAAGCAGAGCTCATACAGTCCCATATAGCTGTCCAGGATGAGCCGCTGGGGGCGCATTTCGGCGGGAATGAAACCAGAGAGCGATGGTGAATATTCCCGAATTGCAAGCTCAAATATGATCGGGTTCATCAAGAGGATCTCTGATAGAGATGGCAATCGTGAACGATTTGACCACGACATGGTAAGTAGAATATGTCTGATGGAGCTTTTCAAGAAACCGGTTGGTTTTGATTTCAGCCTCTCCTTGAAGCTATGGAGGGCACGGAGGTTGTCTAGATTGAGAACTTTGTATATCAGAGGTTCAATCCTACGTGAATGGATCAAGGTCGGATTTTTCCTGTCATCTTTAGAGAGACAGGACTTGCCAGCAATAAATCCGATGACACACTCGCAGAAGGATCGGGATCGTCGAGGGATACCATAGAGCGGCAAGTTCAAAAATCTCGCGCTCTATTTCGGGAGGAAAGTAGGGCCCGTCGTCGTCTTCCATTCGCTCCAACGAGGTCGGGAGGAAAGAGCTATACCTCCCCCTCAAATGGCACCATTCTTTGACGGTCCTACGTAGTTTTTACATAACTAACAATGTTCGAATTCTCCGGAAAGTGTTGAAAGCCGCGGGGTTATAGCATATTCGAGCGGTCCACAAGCCGAACAACGAGTTTTTGGAAGGCAAACAAGGAAGGATAGTGATCTTCCAACTGGAGTGTCTGCTTCCATCCTTCGTCAATTAACAGAAAGTGATATCAGTAATGCAACCTCAATTGTTTTGGACGTTGTAGAACCCATGCGCGGCCGCTGGTCAAACAGATTCTAAACGCAGTTAAACGTAGTAGGTGTCTTCCAATTCTTTTCGATTCAAAAGCATCACCAGAGTTTGAGGGGTTGTATTCGAACGTTTATTGTGACTTTTCCGCACAGCCCGAAACAGTTAAGCGGCACAAATGGCCCTCGCAGCGCCTATTTTTGTCCAGTGCTTGCATTGGAACGTTGAACCGTTCATAATTATTGAACTCGGCGACACCGTTTTCCTTGCATTGTTCCCGCGGAAAATATTTTGGCCTCAGCTGTAGGCTAGTGCAGTATGGGCTACAGGCTGAGGCTCAGCCTGTCGCGGCTAACGCGTATGGTAGTAACAGTTGACTCTTGGGTCCTGGGTTTTGGGGAGAATACGAAAATCGAATCAAAACGCGGTGGGAACCTAAATGAGTGACGCTTAACTCGACTTGACGAAACTTGAGAATATGTACACCCGCACCTCCTAACCGTATGTGCCGCTCCTCACACAAGTCCAGTAGTAGACTCTGAGTGAGTACACTAGAACCACGAGCCAGCCCAACCGACGACCTCCCCCCACTCTTCGCCCCACTCTTCGCCCTTCCTCAACAGTTCGGCCTCCTCCTCCTCCCGTGCCTCAGCCTCAGCTTCCGCCTCCGCTAGTTTCGCCTCCGCCGCTTTTTGGTCTTTCGAGTCGGCCTTCACCTGTCGTTTCCGCGCCTTTTTACTCGCCCTCGCACTCTTACCCCGGACGCCGGCGTGAGCGGCCTACGAGTGGATTGGTGCATCAGAATGGGAGAAATGGAGGAATGGGGGAGACGCACCACGACCCTCGCATGCATGTCCCGCTCCTTCGTCTGCGAGAGGCGCCGTGTCACGAGCAAGATGAGCGCGGCGAGGAGTGTCGTAACGACGGGGACCGTGTATTCTGTCGGGAAGTGCGCGTAGGCCGCCGAGAGCGTTTGGAGGACCATCTTTCCCCGGTTTAGCTCGGATTTGCGCCGGGACGAGGGCCCGAGGGGATTCAGATGATGGAAGGAGGAGAAGGGTTTATTTGTGTTGTCTGGAGGCTTCGACACCAAACAAAGCACAGCTTGCTTTGAAACTCCATCAATGTTCCAGTGTTGAACACTTAAATTGGTACGAATCTACACTTTATTTCTGCCCCATTCAAGTCCCATTATTTTGTCTCATCACCTATCTCTCGCGGCTCTCTTTAGACTGCGAACGTCCGCGCTGGAATCTGGTTCAAGTTGAACATCAATTTTGAAATGCATGGTCGGACTGCATATATACTCCTCTGAACCGGACCCAAGCGACTCGACACTGCTCTTGAGTACCCATCCACTTCCTCTGCCACCGTGCCTCACGGCGCACACGAGCCATAAGCACCCCTCGTCTGCCTCTCAGCTAGCCCGACTAAATATTCCGGGATCGGGAGACCAGTCGCCTAGTCACCGATCTGTCTACGCGAATAATGTCGAAGTAAAATTTCTTTGCTGGAATCTGCCTTGCGGACTCGAAGTGCAAAAAATCTGTGTGTGGGCGCCAATGCATCCAGGGAATTGGGTGACTTCCCATGAGGTAAATATATTCTGAAAAAATACCGGAGGGATACAAACCAGAGGATCGGCCAGGAAATTCAACCACTCTGAGCCTCGTCTTTCTCCCAGGCCTTTTTAACATCCTTCCGTACTCTATGGAGGTCAAGTCCAGGCGCAACGAGCTCAGGATATGGGCTTCGGCATCTCGGCAGATTATTTTTCGAATAGATTTACCTTACGGGAAGTCACTCATTGAGGGTGCGGAATAAAAAGAACATGGAGTTTAATTCTAGTCCATCAATTATCGTGGGCACTTGACCACCCCCGATTTTCGGTATAATGCAAGAATTTCTGTGGCCGCGATTTCAAGCTCCAGCAATGCTTCGACTCGTGCTCATGGCAAGCACCGACAAACAAACAGCGCTTTGTTCCTCGACATCGGCGTAAATGGATGGCGATGTGCCCTACTTTCCTCCCGAGCTAGAGCGAGACATTTTCGAACGCGCCGCTCTACGGTATCCCGCGACTATCCCAATCCTGTTACGGGTGTGCCATCGCGCTCATTGCTGGCAAGTTTTGCGTGATGGCGCCAGTGGTGAATGAAAAAACGCCCTGCTGACTCGCGTATTTAGGATCGAGCCTCTTCTTTACAAAGTTCTCAACCTGGACAAACCCCGTGTAATGAAAGCCGTCCAAGAAGCACTGAAATCCAAGCCAAATAATTTCTTGAAAAAGGCCATTGGTCATGCCATTTTGTTTTCCATGCATCGGTCAGATTCGTCTCGGATCGAAACTATATTGAAGATCCTCCTCATAAATCCGAACCTTTTTGATCTTGTCCTCCCGGAATATCCCACTTCACCACCAGTTCCCACCGAGGTGCGACCCCAGCGGCTCACCATCCCGGCGCGCAGCTGGGGTTCTGATTTGGGCCTGACACATCCCATGTTCTCATCGGTGACCCATCTCACATTACTCCAAAGCAGTGATTACTCGAGCGAACGCTGGGAACGGTGGTCACCTCTCGCCACTCTACCCGCCCTCACACATCTGTGTTTCACGGCGAACGTCTCTCGAAGAATCTTGCCCCAACTTCTGGGGGCATGTTCCGGGCTGCATGCTGTAGTCACCACCTGGCTTACTCGCGCGCCATCCCGCGCTCGTGTTGACGCTTTCTCCTACGTCCTCACCACTCCCGATCCTCGCGTGGTCGTGACCGACGTGGACTACTTTTACGACGGATGGGAAAAGGGGGCATGGACCGGGAACGACCTCTGGGCGCGCGTGGACGACTTCATAGCTCGCAAGCGGAGAGGTGAGATCGAAGGTGGGTCTTTATTTTCTGCTAGACCAGAAATGCTTATCCAGTTATATTAGCGTCTAATTATCTGCTTGACGACATTATTCCTGCGCCTTGATGCAGACCCCTTCATTTGGAAGAGGAACGAAATGCCAACCGTGCGGGCACCGACCTGTGTAGCCCAAAATAACTCCTATTGTCGTCGAAACGACTCGCTTTGTCCCAAACCGATGGGATGACCAACGTGCTTCATAACCTTCGTCAATATGTTCCGGTTTCTTGTTCTGAGATGATACCTTTTGAAGTGGTCACCACATCAGCGTCGCAACGGCAGCATACAGTATATGCTACTTGGCACTTTTTTGGCGTCTGAAAAAAATTATACGTCTACATGTTCTTCGTAGCATCGTGAATATACTAATAGTTAGTCATTTCGTATCATTATGCGTCTTTTATTGATGCTTTTACAGTTAAACCCTGGCTTACAAATTACTGGTTCTTCTGGCTTTTCGAAGGTAAATGACTTAGATTAAAACAGACATCGAGAATTCGTTTTTCGCAGGCGCATGCGTCGGGAGCCTCAGAGTTAACCGCAAACCTTCCTGACTGTCCCGAATTTAAATCGACCCGAAGTTCTCAGACCCTCGCAATCTTCCGCGAAATCTGGGCAGGCTACGTATGCCAACGCTCGCCGACTCGAAATAAAGTCCTACACGCTTCGTACAGTCTTCTTCGGTATCACCTAGCGCTAACATGCCACGCTACATAAATTTTTTAAAAGCCCGGAATTGTATTGAAGCTTCAATATACCAGGTGATCCGCCGCCTACACCTCGACAGGATTAACAACCTTCCGAATCAGGCTTGATCGGCGTCGCACTGCAGTCCTGGCCGCTTTTGATCCTCTGAGCAGAACTCTATCGCAGAAAAGGTGTTTCCACACTCCAACCGCGGCCTCGGTCGCATAGAGCCTTCACTCTATTTCTGAGACGTTTTCTCCTCATTCTGTACACCGGGACTTCTTCTGCGGCGCAGTGGGATGTGCCCCCTGGCCCCGTCCAAATGGGCTATTTTCTTTCACGGCTCCATTTTATTCACTGGTGTGCTCCACATCTACCCGTTCCGCAGGTCAGAAGCAGGTCAGAAGCCTCCAAAAAGACGCCTCTTAACAACGCGCAGTTGTTGTGGCGGAGGTGGGAGTAGTGTTCCCTTCTGGGTGCATGATGCCGAACTGCCGCTGGTTCTGAACTGCGCGTGGCTTTTTTTAAAAGACCAGATTGAGCACCATGACTCTGACACCCGGCACCGCAGGAATTTAAGCGCCCATTGAGCGCCTACTCCTCTTCTCTCCTCCCATGATACTACCCGACGAAGCAACATCCTCCCCGCCTCCATATGACCCATCACCACAGCAAGAGCCAAGTCGGTCGAAAACTAGTCGACACGGTGGGACAGAACGGCGGTACGGTAAGTGACGGAAACGATATTCGGGTTACTCCTGACTGAGTTTTCCGCAGTATATTACCGAGTTTATGCACCCGACGGCGCGATCCCTTCCAAGACAGCACCGGATCCGAGTAATCCGTTCATCGGACGTATCAAAGCTACATCCGTCCCACCGCCTCTCGATGTTGCCTCCTTAAAGCGCACTCTGGCGCAGGCAGAGGGCATACCGGATCTCGGGGGCTGGCGCACAGATCTGTATCGGCTCCCATCCCACCAGGCTCCAATGGATGATACGGAGAAAGTGTCGATCCTAGGGCTTGGGACCGGAATTGGCTTGACCGCAACAGATGCTTTGGCGCTTGTTTTCATTGACGACCTGACCGACGAGGAGAAACATGAGATACCACAGATCAATGAAAAACCCGCCGAAGAAGTTGCCCAGTACTGTGAGTGTCGATTGAATTACCTCAAAAGTCTCGACACCAATACTTGAGGACAGTATATTACCGTCTGTACACGCGGAGCGGTGAAGACCACTCGGTGCACGCATTTGATCCAGACGAACCTTCTATTGGATGCATCGACCGTTCGACCGTCGCGCCTCCTGAGGACGTTGCTGCAATCAGGCGCTGCATCGCCAGAGCGGAGAGGAAACCTATCTACGCATTCGGCGATTTATATGCGGATGTGTCGGATGAACCCCTGGCAAATGACGCCTGCATCACCGATGCTCCCGCTGGCGCCGTCTTCTACGGCTCTACCCCAATCGGCGCGCTGCGAATTGTACACCCCGAGCGGCGCCCGGGACTGTTCAATAGACCGCTGAAAATCCTTGCGGCACAACATTCTGTACACCCATCAATGGTGGCCACCATGGTATGCTGTTATTTTCCCTTCGCGCGACCGAGCGCCATTGATTGCATCCCACTAGTTCTTGAATCACCAGAATACAACCTGGCTCGAAGTATTTGCGGGAGAAATTGTCCACACTGATGGTATCGTTCAGCGGGCGAATTACATGAATATTCCGCAACCTATCAACGGATTTGGGCAGCGTATCAACATCAACCGTGGATTCGGGCAGTTTGGCACCGATGTATTCGGGCGTCATGCAGCCTACGCCGTTGTCAATTCAAGCGGCATTAAAGGATGTGCGTTGTTGTCTACTGTTCCATCAATTTTTACTTACTCGCCCGCAGTGATCAAAGCAGGTGAACTACAGTGATCTATATCTGTCTCCGCACTCTCTGATTCGCGACCCAGAAAACGTTAAATTCCTTGACGAGTAGTCCATGAGCCAAGGGCTCAAGGGATGAGCATTACTCCGGCGTATTCATACCTCTCTCACTTGTACATACACGCGAGTTATATTTTTATCCTTCCTTTTTCAAAGAATATGTGGCCGCCTGCCAGTGAGGACAGTTTTATTTCGCGAACAAAACCACAGGGTCAGTGCAAGGGGTATCCAGCCTTAAAATTTTCCACACAGGGTCAGCAAAGTGAATTAACGGTCGCTGGACCTAGCCGAGCACAACCACACCCAAATCCAGAAATTTCCCACATAAATCATCATTTTTTAAATGATTTTTGACCCTAACCAGACACTTATCGAAACACCCGGCACTCGGCAATGGTTTCGGCTCGATCTTGGCTTCATCCAAACATTATTTTCGTCAATGCTTTGACCCCTCAAAAATCAGATTTTTTTCTGACCCTCTCAAACACATTTTTAGGATGTTCTGAGCAAATTCCGAAAAGTGAATTAAGGCCTTCAGACCCCTCCCTACCCTATGAGGCTGTGTCTCGGCATCTTCCGGTGGATACCCTTGGGTCAGTGTTTGTTGTGTGGGGGCGCGGGGAGAACACACGAACAAATAACGTACGGCTTGCTCTCAACCTCCATCATGGACAACATTTCCCAGAAGGAGGCGAATCTGGATGATTTCAACTTCTACTTCCAATCCTTCTCCAATTCCTGGTCGGCATTTTCTCTAATTCTCGCTCATCTGGGGTGTCGCGTATTGGTCGCGTACAAGTCGCGTACTGCATTCGCGTCCCTCGTCCGTGAAAATGCTCAAACTGCATAATAAACTAGCATCTGACACTGAATCGACAAGACCCGATTCCACTAGGTTTTGACATGCACTGAAATGTCGTAGTTGCCCTGCTGTTCTCGCGTCCAAACAAATGTGGAATCCCTGATGGCCATTTGACATCATAGCGATCTTTGAGGGATCTATATTCCGGTCTGAGCAAAATACAAGAGTCCCGATGCACTATCTCGCCTTCAAGCAAAGAAGAAGAACGTATCTAGACAGCGCAAGCTTCCTTCGCTGTCTCTGTCTCCGGCATATATCTATCCAGCTGAAAAGTCTAATCGGATCGCAGGGTATATATTGTTTATCGCATATAGTGAACAATGGTGCGCCGGGCCTGCAGCGCAAAATTACGTGTGTTTAAAGATGTCTGTCTTGCTATCTACGTTCGGTCGATAAAAGGTACTCATGCTTTCGTTTTAGTTGGCGTGCTCTCTCCTTGCGCCAGCATCTCCTCGAGGCCGGACGGAAGGACGACTTTCGGCTTTAGCAGGACCGTCTTCGTCCACACCCCGTCGATTTTATCGGACCGTGAGAGCCCCAGCTCGCACGTGCATAGAACTGCCTCGCCAGGCTGTGCCGCACCGTCGACGATATCTATCATTGTGCCTGCGTCGAAGGCAACCCCCGGCGCCGCGGAGAGCGTCTTTAGCTCGCACACCGTGACTTCCGCGCCGACCGCCTTGTTCAGCCCGAGCGCCAGGCGCACGAGCGCAGAGATACGGTCCGCGAAGCGCTGCGCGACCAGCGCGTGCAGCGCGGCAGAGCTGCTTTTGAAACCCGCGGTGAGAAGCACGTTCACGAACGCATCGACGAAGTAGTCGCCGAGCTCTGGCTCGCCGTTGATGAGCTCCTGGACGTGCGTGTGCGTGAGCGCGCGCCAGTGCCCCGCGGCGACCTGGTTTTGCGCCGCGCGCACATGCTGGTAGATATCCGCGAGCAGCTGCTCGTCCTCCGGGTCCTCGAAGAACCACGACGCACTCATCCAGCGCGCGTACTCGACCATGCCGCCCTGGAATGCGAGGCGCACCAGTGCGGGGTCGTGATGGTGGTCCGACGCGCGGAGAATATTGACTAGTTCGTGCCCCAGAATTTCTGTTGCGCGCTCGTAGACCTCCGCCATCTCCTCCACGTCCTCCGGCTGCCCAGCACCATCCTTCTTCTTTTCGAACTCGAACGAATCAGCGAGGAACCCCGCCGTCTCCTTTATTTCGGTGTTGAGCGCGTGGACAAGGACGAGGACCGCCTGGTCGGTAAGTCGGTCCTCTGCTGGTATTAGTTTTTCTTGTGCGTCTGCGAGATCGGCTGTTTTCGTTGCGAGGAGTTCCAGCACCTCGTTGTGTTCCGTCTCCAGCCGCGTTTTCTCTGCAATCATATCCCTCGCTTCCTCCTGGCGTTGCGTCAGGGCCGCCTCCAGCACCCGTTTCTTCTCGCGTGACTCCGCCAGTTCCCTCTCTGTGGCTCGCAGTCGTTCCTGTAACTCTTCGATCTCGCTCGCAAGTCCCTCGACCTTGTCTCGCGCGTCTTCTTTCACGGCTTCTACGGATCGATGCAACGACGCCATCTCTGTATCCCTGCTCTCTACTGCTTTCCGGAGCACGAGAAGGTCCTCCTGCGCTTTTTTTGAGGCGTCCTTTGAGCGCCTGAACGCCTTTGCTACGTAGCCGAGTGCGATAGTCATTGCGAGAATGCTGAAGCGATAGAGGTATGTCGATGTGGTGGGCGCAGTGGTGGCTGCTGTGGACATGGGGAGTGGGGTCCCCGTGGCACTCGCCCGCGATGACCCAAGCGAACATGAGGCGGGAGCGTTTTAGTCAGCATCTTTGCAGCGTGGTTTCAATTTGCCCGCCGTCATACCACGAGACATCTGGGCGTTGATCAGGATACCCTAATTTGGCTCATCGCAACCATTTTTGCCTCATCAAAATACACATCTCTCGTGCGTGTTTTAATTTTCCTCTCATCTCGTTGGGTTTCATCCCGGTCGTAGATATTCGGATTTTATCAAGATTTTATCGACATTTGATCCCCGCGTTCCCTGTACTCGGAAGCGTTACCCTTTCAGGTGTTCACTGCATCCCGGTTCCGCGACCCTGTCGACAAAATCCGAGTCCCGACGAGAATGATACGCCTCGCTTAGCGATTTGCGCCATCAGTGGCAGGTGATCGTTACCCAGTGGCAGTACGGCGGTCGGATTTTCACTCAGATAAGTCACTGATGTGAATTTCGTCCTCATTTCAAACGAAGAATATTCCAGATAAAAATCCTATGTTTGTCCGCCCCATTTTTGCACTTGTTGCGTTCGCAATCCTTTCAGTTTAATCCGCGGAACTCTCAGGCACACCAGACTCTACAATGTTTTACAAAGAGATTTCTCAATTGGAGGTAAGCCCATCTTTGGTCCTCGATTCACTCTATGGCCGACCGCCGTCCAAAGTAATGTCCGGAGGACCACTCCGTTGCTGCTTCGACCACTTTTCATGTGGAGGTGTGTGATACATTAATTCATCGATGCCTGTCAATGTTATTCTGGGCTTTTTGTCCACTATCCATGGAAGCTGCCAACTCGGCGGCTCGGTGACCGACTCTTACCGCGCTCTTCACTTTTCATGTGCCTGTATTCAAGATCATCAGCACAGGCCATTTAGCTACTATTAACTCAGCCATTCAACCGGACTTCCACTGCGAACTCCAACCGACATGGCCATCAGCGGTACGTCTAATAATTCCATATCCTACGGCCAGGTCCCACGTCTGCTGACGGGACGCGACACAACCGCCGCCGACAGACCCACGGAACGCCATGATTACCGCAGATTCTCGGAGCCACTGAGAATTTCATCCTCATAATAAGACTCCTAGAGTAAAGCTCGACTGCGACCTGAATTATTAAACGGGCCAGTTAAATTAACTCTATGCCCAGATCTTTGGCTGAACCGGTTTCATACAGAATCTTAGGTGCGTGAATTCAGAGGCAACGGCAAAGCTAAGATACATCATTCTAAGTTTAATTCATTCCGCCGTAGATGACACGTCTTCGTCCGCGACAGATTCTTCGCCGGCACCTGCCGGTTCGGTCTTCACCGGCGCCAAATTTTTTAGCCCGAGGCCGTACAAACGACACCCTCCGGTGTTCTCGAACGTCCACCCCCGCAGGTTCGCACTCCGCGGCAGATGCTCGTATCCATACCCCACGTACGGGTCGTAGCGCTCGGACACCTCGTACACCGTCGCGTACGGGCAGCAGTCGTACTCTGCTTCGGCGTTCGGGCACTCGAAGAACAAGCAGTCGGCGCAGGGGAGGTAAGGCGGGCATTGGTAGAATTGGGTGTTCCAGACGGGGTCGCCGTCGCGGTTGTAGGCCATGAGAATGGGCAGGGCTTCCACGGTCGGTGCAGAGGCGCTCCCGATTTGCTGGGTGTGCTCGGGGGTGCGCTCAGGTAGCTGCGGGACGACGGGATGAGTTCCATGGATCCCGTATACCATATATAATACGCACCTCGTGAAGAGCCTGGGCTTCTCCAGCGATGTCTCCCTCTATCCCAGGAATCCAACTTGCCACCCGCTCACGACTCTGCGCCAAGCGCGCTAAATCTTGCGGAGGGCACGTGGCTGTGTCTCCCGACTTCTGTGGGAAGCTGAACTGCAGCAGGCGGTCGTATAACGACTCTGGTGCCGCCTGGGATGGGTGGCAGAAAAAGTCAGATAGTAACCAGTGCGAATGAAACGAGGACCGACGGGCGCTGAGACACTCGGGTCGATCCAAGACTCCGATTCGAAGCCCTCTGGAGCCTGCCACTGTGTGTGCTGTGGCATTTGCTGATGCTGCATACTCTCGACCAGAGGCGGGTTAATATTATTTTTTCCCGCCAGTGGCATCGCTTCAGGTGCCACAATCTGATTATTTTCCTTGGACCAGTCGCTGGACAAAGACATGTCCGAGGCGCGTCTCGATTTGGCGGTCATTTTCCGCGATTTGGATGGTGAGAGAACTAGCGCTACGATGAGGCGACTTTGCACCGCAGATGGCGCGGAATTATCAAGGTGGAGAGTGTTGTGAATCTGCGCCGAAGAGCCAGTTGTTCCAGGAAATCAATGTTCCAAGTGGCAGGAGAGAGTGGCGATTTGTTTGGCCACTTTAAGAACCTTTCAAAACGCGCCCACGTGATCGCGACAATGGACTTGAATTCAGACTCCGCTGATCACAATGATGGCTTGTCTGTTGCGGCATTCCCTCGCCAAAAACAAAACCTAGCATTAATACATGGTTCATTAATATTCTAGTTACAAAGGTATGTGGTCACTGAAGCGATTAGAAGTATGAATATACGCAAAGTGCGGGGTCGAAGCAAATAAAGGGAAATAGAGTATCAGATTTCAAGCCTTTCCACCACGAATTATATCCGCTGCCTGGCGATAAAGGATCATTAGCACACAATGCAACATATGCTAAACAAACCCACCCGCTCTCCGATCATATACACCGTTGATGACTACACTCACAGAATTAGCAAAGTCTTATGAGGATAGACAC
Source organism: Mycena leptocephala (assembly GCA_029378395.1). Lineage (NCBI taxonomy): Eukaryota > Fungi > Basidiomycota > Agaricomycetes > Agaricales > Mycenaceae > Mycena > Mycena leptocephala. The sequence continues at coordinate 213,070 of JARJLF010000347.1, forward strand.
ACCGAGTACTCACCAGATGAGCGCTCACGGGGAACGGAATTATTGACGCGTCTGTGGGAAATTAGTGAGCCAAGTACGTGTCTTTCTGACCAATTAACACACCTGCAACCCGCACATTCGCCGTACCATATACCTTCAGCGACGTATCCACCACCCCACCCAAGCTCTGCGGCATCATCGACAACGACCCCACCTCGTGGTTATCGCTCGCCACCACGCCCCGCAGCCACGCCTCGATGTCCGCGTCCGTCTTCTTGTCTGCGCCAGGTTCAAACTCCCCTGCATAAATGCTGTCCAGCGGTGGTGCAACGAGCATCCGGCGTGCGAGTTTAATGCCCCCGACCTGTGCGGCGACGTCCAGTGGATGGGCCCAGTACGCGGGTCGACAGCAGGCGGCGTCAGTGCGTTGGCCGACACTATGTGCGTGCGCCCGCGGGAGAGCGGCGCATAAAGCACCGAGTTGATCGTCGTGTAGTTACGCGCGGGCCGCGCACTGAACGCCGTGGGGCCCGAATATCCGGGCTCTATCACGCAGATTGGGTTTCAGCCACAAATCCTTGGGCAATAGCGGGTTCACCCACCGGCGTTCATCTCGAGCGGCAGCTCCTTGTTACGCTTGTACAGGGAGAGCGCGATGTTGTGCTGCGCAGCGATGCCTTTCGCGAGCGCGGGGTTCCCGTTGGAGAACTCCGCGGCGAAGTGTGTGAGGTTAGCTTCTGCTTGGGCGATTAGCGTGGCCAGTTGGGCCGGGCTAAAGACGTCCGATGGCGCGGCGATGCTGAGGGACCGTGGGGCAGCGGAGTACAGCCCTACAATCCGCAGTGAGTGAGCATTAGATCTTTCCGGTGAAACTAAATACTCACCTGTGCGATTCTTATACCACAGCGCTAGCTGCTCGGCCGCAAAAGTCGTATTGAGGAGCAGCGCGTCTTTGGTGAGGCTGAAACATGTGCGATGCATCAGGATAATTTAGATTTGTGATTAGCCATTGGTGAGCGTACGTGATATTGGTGAATGCATTGGCCCAGCTGTGGACGTGATCTGCCAACGTGGGTGAGCCCACTTTGAAGTGTTGACGGTCCCTAGTAACTCACCCGCGAAATTCTCGCCAACAGTAGGGAGATCCAAGACTGGCGTAACACCAGCAGCCTTCAAAATCCTGTCAAAGGAGCGTGTAAATGAATTCTGTACTTTTGCAACACTGAGATTTTCAACTTACGTAGAATTTCCCACACCAGACAGTTCCAGGACCTTCGGGCTGCCGATCGTCCCCGCGGAAAGGATAACCTCCTTGGAAAGACTGACCGTCTGGGTTTGATTGTTCACGATATATTCAACACCGCTCGCCGTGAGCTTTCCGGAGGTCTTCGACCAAAGAATGCGCGAGACAGTTGCATTTGTGATCACCACCAGATTCGGCCGCCCCGCAAAAGGCGTGTAGTACGCGCACGCGGCCGAGCACCTACCTACCGTCTCAGACAAATATTCAAAAAACATTGGCAGAATTACGCACCGGGTATTATTCGCCGCGTCGAGCGAATTCGGCGCAATCCCAACTGCATGTGGGTCCCCGTTCGCCAAATCTGGCGACGCAGGGATCCCGAGCCCTTCTGCTGCGCGGCGCCACAACGCCGACTGCGTGAAGAAAAAGTTCGGGAAGCCGACTTTAACCCTCCCAGCGAAGCCGTGTACGGACGACAGGAACCGCACTCCGCTGGCAGTTTGGAAGGCGTTCGGTGGCGTGAAGATCTCGGACTTCTTGAAGAACGGGAGAAGGGCAGACCAAGTCCAGGTGCTATCGTTGTTCAGCTGGCCCCAGGCGTCGTACTGTTCTTTCTCCGCGCGGGGCTGAAGAGATCAGAATGAATAAATATAATTGGCTGGTGCGTTCGAACGCTGGGAAACGCACGAAAATCATGCTGTTGATGATGGTGCTCCCGCCGAGCGCCTTGCCCGCGTTCACCGTCAGCGTGCGGCCGCTGAGGTGCGTCTGCGGAACGGTCGCATAGGCCTAATTAATTTGCGTCAAAGCCCAGGAAATATAGTGAACTCGAAAAGAATGTAATTACCCAGTTGAGAGTAGTGAACGATATGCCAGTTCCGATAAGCCCCGGGACGAAGACCTAGAATGACGATACTCAGCAAATTGGGGGAATCTTCCGAAAACGAGATTCTACTTCTTGCAGTCCCTCTGCGTTGAAACCGGCCTCTAGAACGGCGACCGTAACGTCCTTGTCCTCGGTGAGGCGGCTAGCGACCGTCAATCCTCTGCGCAATCCCACCAATTAACAAGCAATGCATGCAGTGAGAGCAGAGAACGAACGCAGTACCGCCACCGACGACGACGTAGTCGTACACGGGCGGCGATATCGCCTGTGTTGTGGCGATGGCGAGTGCGAAATGCAGAAAGATGGCCCTCATGTTGTGTGGGCGGTTAGAGAGCTGGGCCAAAGTGTTCCCGTTTTATACCGTACCGCCAATCTTATATGTTGCCTTTGCCGCCGGGTCTGGCAATACGGCGCAAATTGAATATGAGCGTACCCATTCCCCGTGTGGTGCATCTTGGTAGTCTTATTAAGTCGCAGTCCTAGTATCGGCGTTTCAAGGTGTGCACATTTATAGCGATTTCCAAACAGGGCGGGATGTCGTTAGAGTGATGCATCAGCGGGAACCTCCGGTAATTATAAATGAGCCAGCGCTGGGAGGATAAAATGTTAGATTTCAATTACGCAGGCCGGAACGACTGGTGTTTACTCTGGCACCTTTTAGAAGGAGCGCCAGAGGAAGACTAGACATATTGTATTACCATTATATCCGATGGTCTCGTCGGGAGGCGCGAGGCGATGCGCCGAAATATGCGGAGTATCCTGAATTGGCACAGCTACCGCGCCAAAATGATGAATATGGCTTGAATTTGCATTCTACTACTTACAGTCATGTCATCCTAGATGGAGAAAATGTGTCCCTTGATTTCGGCCAGCCCTGGGAGTTTCAAGAAGGAATTTCTGAATTCCGAGAGGCCGCGAGACTACGCTAGGATCGCCGACTCATCCCAGCTAAGCTACTCCCAAGATCGCCCAAGATCGCCGTTGTTAAATTGCCAAGTCGCCGGGTACAGGACGCCTTCCAGTCAGCGTCGAGTCCTAGACGGAGGAATCGGGAGGTTTGGGGACTAAAAGATCGACCGTTCCCTGAGCCAACTTAGACGGCTTCGAAGTTCGCGGCGTTTGGCCAACGCTTGCCAGTGAGACGATCTTGGGCAAAATTCCTCCTTGCAAGATGAGCAGCGTATCGATCTTGTATCGATCCAATCCAAGCTCCGAAGACTGTAGGAACTGGGCTATTTCGCATTCAAGATTAGTTACAAAATGAGATGAAGGTCCCCTGAGCTTCAAGCAGGACCAGGTCCAGTAAGCATCGTGCGAGACGAAAGAGCCGGTTTCGGGCCGTTGGTCCGGCGGTGTTACGTCATGATGTGACCTTACGTGACAGTGACGTCTTGACCAAAACCATCTGGATTCTGCGGTGATCTTCTTTCTGTGGGACGAAGCGAACATTGCTCAAATTTCCTTCGCCAAATAAGAAAGAAAGGTTCCTCCCGCTACGTTCTCTTGTCTACGTCTCTACTAGCTCTGCTGAGGCTCACTTTCATTGCAGGAAGACCGCCAAGTTCCATCCCACCTTGCACTCGTTGGGATCCAGTCAACACACCCAACTTGTCCGCTCTTCATTGTCGTCTCGTTGGAGTTCTTCTAGTCCTCGCCCGGTTCCGCAGCTGTCACCTATCCGAGATGAGCGGCTGGGGCCGGATTTGGAGGCCGGATACATCCCCCAGACAGGTTTGCTCCGAAAGAGTTATAACATCTGCATGCCTGGTTTCTGCGCTGTCATCCAGAGCTATCTCAACTCCGACTCTCAAGCCTTATGTCAGTTCATAAATTTACGCCGTCCAGTAAAGCTCTAAACTTCCTTATAGTCTGCACTGCGCAGCCTCGCCCCACTTTGGAGGCGCCAACAGGCAGTATTCCCGCAGACGAGAAATAGACGTCAGAGTTTGCTCGCACGGGCGGCTTCTCAAGGTTTAAACCCAATATTGGGTTCGTTCTTGGTTTGCCCTCACGATTGGCAGCTAGCCGACTTATAGGATGATCAGCCGAGGATCAGGGCCGGTGCCTATTGGATCCACGGTGACACACGTTGTTCACTGATAGCTTCTATCATAGGCCAGCCTAGGCACTCCTTCACGGCGTTCATTATCCCGAGTCATCATCTTCCACCAGTGAAACGAATATGGCTTGTGCGGGACCTCAGTAGATTTCTATTCTGGACCATCAACTTCGTCCGCATGCTGGTGCAACTACTGTCCGTCTCCTGGACTCGCCTCAGTTACCACAATATAAAAACCTCGATTGAAATTTTTACAGCGCCGTGCAAGTCTCAGATTTGGTAACAGAACTTGAAGTCGAGGGGACGTAACTCTCTTCATTTCAATTCGAAGAGTATCATCCCGTCATATCCCGCCTATTAAATGATGATCTTCGCAGCATTCGCATCTTCATTTCTCCTTGTTCTGCTCAGCATCCGCGAAACATGATCTGAAACTATCAGAGTGAGCCGCCAAGGTGGTGCTACTCAAAGCCCTTTAAGCGCTTCTCTAAACTTATCGCCGGCTTTTCAAGTGGTCGCCGAACTGTTACTCTCGTGTCGTCTGCCGTACAAGGTATCTCGGAAGCTCGTCTAAGTTGAGCCCATTGGGACTGCTGTGTAATTCTACCCACCTACCTACCCACAAACTGTACAGATATGACCCCCAAAGGCTCTACCGTCTGCTGAATTTTTAAGCGCCAGGTAACCCTAGCCCTGTGGTCGTGCCCGGGTGTGGATCATATGTGGACTGCATCGAACTTGACAGTTGGGATTGTGGTTGTCATCCTTGTGGCGCAGCTCAGAGACCAACATCCTGTCCTGGAAAGTGAGATTGTGCCTGGAAACCATCCTTTGACCGAATTCACATAACGCCAAATACAATATAATGAGGCTACTACTGCGGATATTAAGACACGTTCCAAAAATCGCGCGAGGTATTAAGTAGACCCCAATTGAATCCTTCACAACCATCTCGCCGGATCAAGATCATCTGATCGATCCCAATTGACTGGATTTGAGAATGTTGGCAGGAGGGCAGGAGTTGGCAGGAGCTGCCGGGGACAGACGGCCGAGCCAAGAGCCTACTCAGCTAGATTTTGTAAACTGTGGTCAGTCGGCCGCGGGATTCGCTGTCCGACCTGATGCGATTTCTCGACTTGTTTAAGATCGTCCAGGAGAGCATGGGAGTCATGAATCTGTTGGGCTTGTGAATGACAATGAATGGCCCTCAGCGAATCACGGGCAGCCAAGTCTAAGCTTGGGAGCCGCATAGGGCCGCATCGTCTTCAGAGAAACTTCCGTGATGCCGTTTCCATCATATCAAATACCACCTGTCAAAAGATATCGCTGCCAGATCCAGATGTCATAAGAAAACCAGGGCAAGGGATTCCCATCTCAGTCAGCCTTGCTCTCTCACATTCCTTCGTCTTCACTTTTATTTCCCCGCCTGTCCCCAGTGGATGCGATGGGGCGCCATGCTTTCATTTCTTCGTGGCTGGACCTTTTGCTAGTTTTGGGAAGCTTGGTGGTGACTGGCTGGGCCAAATATGTACCATTTTTGCAGCCGGTGCGTTGGCTTCAATGTCGGATCGCCTCCCTCGTCCTAAATAGACTCCTATAGGGGTTCTTTTTCGACTATAACATTGCGACGCAGCCTGTTCCCATTCCAATAACAGGTCCGTGGCGCTCAGTAAACTCTCTTAGCCAAAACTGACACATAGGACCTCAGAACAGTGCGAGACGATTCACATCAAATGGGGTCGAGGTGTGTGTTCCAGTGCTAGGGACAGTAGAGGTCGCTGATATGAATGGACGATCTCAGCGGCAGCGATAGGGTACGCGCATTGATAACACTCTCCGTTTGCATGCCGACCCACCTGAGTCCTATAGACAAAATCCCGTAGCACCATATTCGCTCCTAGTTTACACGTCGTGCGTTGGCATTCATTCATTCAAGAAGCTTCCCCTAAATTCTGACCGACAGCACATTCACTACACCCTTTTCAATCGCGGCAGGGAATGAACTCTCATTCGTACGGAGACGCTATTCTGCAGTATCTACCAAATTATTCACTTACAAACAGGATTGGGAGGTGCCATTCGCCCTGGGACCCAGGTTCGTCCGCGACTTCGGTTCTTATTTCCCTCAACTAACATTCCTTCAGTATCAGATTTGCATGGTGGGTCCTGTCCTACGGCCAAACTCGAGCTTATGATCGTCCTCAAAGTGGGATAAGAATGGAGTTGCTGGCGGATGCCAGGCCATGTATACGGTCGTGCAAAATTCGACTGTGGCAACCCCAACGTGAGCCACTCATCGTCTCCGACAACATCTTTTGCAATGGTTCGCGACAGATGCCAGAACGTAACATTCCCAACTCCGTTGAAGGTCGATGCAACTGTGCCTGGAGGACCAATGTCGCAATATGGATTTATCGACCAGGTGTGTGTGGTGTTGTTCTACCGAATATTGCTACAATGCCTTGATCAGTGTACGGACCTCTTCGTGACTCCCAGGAGCGGAAAACCTCCCTATACTCTTACGGTATGCTTATTTTTTCCAATCGCCACTGGCAATTGCATCTAAGCTTCGATCACCACAGGTTGCGCCGGCACTACATCCGCCGTACAACATTACGTCCAACTCGATGGATGCCATAGACTGGACAGTATCTTTGGTGTGTTTTTCTTTTTCGATCTTTCTGTGATTGATAGGGTGTAGTCATGGTCTTTCCCGTTTTTCCTATCTCTTGTGAGCGCTGATGGTCAGATGTGGTCGAACGGCCCGTTGCATGCCGGCGGTTTTGGTCCAAGCGACTGTTGTGAGTTCCACCTAATTTATATATCCCGACTTAAATATCTGACGCGCCGTGCTCCAGTGGCTCCTGGGACCATGTATGTCTCAGTCAGTTTCCTTGGCACATTCTTAGTCGTTTATATTTCTCCGCAGCCCGTACTCTAAAGCGCACACCATCGCGGTTGGTGCCGGCTTGGGCGGTGCCTTCGCCGCTGCTATTCTCGGGGCTCTCGGGGCATTCTTGTATCTTCGCTTTCGGCACAAGCAACCCCGGGTCGATGCATTCGAGTATCCTTTCGGCACCGACACCAATCAAACTCGACAGAGGTCCCCCAGCAGGACGTATTCCCAAGCACAAACCGAGGCCCTCTCGTGGAATTCCGTCTCTGACCCACGCTCGTCGCAGATCGCCAACCCGGCCGCACGAAGCCGCACCTATGTCCTTCATCACGATGCTGGACAGGCGCCGATAACGGTGATCACGGACTCTGCCGAGGTCGTAGAGCTCCCGCCGCGATATCACAGGGACAGCGATGCGGTGCCTCTGCCTCCCATTCGTGAAAAGCCAGAAGCTCCCCTGCCCCTGCCGTCGCTGCGAGAGCACAGTGGCGCGTCCTCGTCCTCTCTCGAGGAATAGCCCCCACCTTCTATCTATTTTTTTCTCTTTTGATCCTCCTGGGAATAGGAGGACTTGTTGTATTATGTACGATGTATCGTCTAGAAGACAGAACTACTGGTTACAGAAGTAGACGGCGGCCGAACACCTATTTAGATATATATAAAAAAGCAACCACACTATCAAGTCGGGACAGAAATTGTATCAAGCGCAATTGTGGTGACCTGTGGGAGTATTCCAATTTATACTGAATCCCGTCGGTGCTATGGTGGGTGATGACCTCCCGACCATGCGTGAGACTGATATTTTCGGGTGTGGGATATTCAGAGTATCTAGTTTCAACGAAAGTTGATTGTAACGGTTCGGTCGCGAAGGTCATTGAAAGTCATAACACGCGTCTTATGTATTCATCGACCTTGCGAAACTAAGATTAAATACGATAATGGGAAAGGCGCCTGTTTACTGTGGCAACTAACTGTTCGTCGCCCATAGAAAATTCAATCCCTAGACTATGGATGCGTCATGTAGCTGTTTTTGGACTGTCTGACAGTGGGCGCGAGGTACAGCCTCAGATATGGTCATTCAACTACTCCGACTCTGACTCTCCGGGCGTTAAATCAGGAACTGATTGAAACGTTTCTGTGCGGCGGCAGAATCGCTGGGTGTTGCTGCGCTGTTGTGAGAATCGATGGTAAAGAGGAGACAGAACAGGAACAGTACAGTCTGAAAGGTTCACCCAAGCAGTAAGGTTATCATGAGAAGACAAATTAGAAACCGACAATGAGCCACATCTTCTGTCATCAAATTTTGAGGGTCATAAATTCAGGTAATTGTGTCTCTAAAATTTCCCCACGGCCGTCACGTAGCAGGGGTGACCTCTAACAATATTCCAATAAAGGGAGGTTCAACTTGACAAGAGATATAATTGGAGCAAGAAACACGTATCCAACAGTCTACAAAATGATTCTACTAGCGAGTTGAATCGCAAGAGGATCATGACTTCGTGGGATTGTTGAAATCTCACGATAACCCAGGGCCACTCATCTGCGTCTACCAAATGCGCGTCTCCAGCAACAGATCGCTGTTCCCCTCCAACCCGATACACGCCTTGAGAAAAGGGTCTCTAGGGCATTGCGCTGGCGGTTGAGACTGTTGACCACTTCCGTGCCTGCGCTCAGGTATAAATAAACCATAGCTTACGAGAGAAGGGACAATTACCAGGCTTGACCAGCGGCGCTTTCAACATGTAGGAGAGGAGCGACAGGACAGGGTAGAGCGGAGCAAATTTAGTTGGCTCCGCACCTGCTCCAGACGATCCGACCTTGCGGTATTGGACCCGCGTAAGGAGTTCGGTAAGAATGGCCAGGTCGAGAATAAGGGGAGTCGCGAGCAGAGAGTCCTACACCAAATTCAGTCAAAACAAAATCATGCAATAAGGAAAAGACGGACCTCGCACTCATTGAAGATGTTGATCGTGGATCTTCCACCGCAGAAAATTTCGGAGTAGTACTCGTCGATGGCCCGTTTAGAATCTCCGACCGCCGGCACGTATTTAATGACCACCTGCGCAATCAAATCATTAAAAACCAACCATCGGCTGAAATGTTTTAAAAAAAACACGCACGATATGATCAGGGTGCTCTCCCTTTCCAGCGGCAATCCCCTTGGGCCCGATCTCGGGAGCTTTGTATAGAAGGCGGTTAGCATCAACCATGTCGTCGACGACACTGCTCTTGCTGATCTCCTTGCTCTTGAACTGCGGCTCAGCGGACAAGTTATGCCCGTCGTTATTGCCGAGATGATTGTACGAAGCAATAGAAAGCGGTTTAATCCCGGCGTTGACAAGGAACTCAGCCAACACAGACTTGAGCTTCGTCTGTCCGGACTTCAGATCGTCGCCGCCTATGAAGGACTGGTGGCGCTCAGCCAGCTCGATCACGCCAGGAACGAATGTGTTCTGCGGAGCGCCGTTGACGAAAGGCTCGCCCTCGAGGATGGCGGCAACGGCAAACAGAGTGGAAGGGAAACTTCTGAATGGGACGCCTTGATAGCCGCGAGGAGATTGTCGGCCGTATCGTTGACGCCCGGGATAATGTCGCTGTAGCGTTCGGTATTCGCGGTCCAGAAGACGACGCAGCGGTCAAGTGAGTTGTCCTCTCTGAACCTACGGATATCGGCCCGGATATGCTCCAGATGAGCGTGTTTATCGGTCCCCGGGATGACATTGTTGGCACGGGTCTCTGGTTAGCAGCGATGAAGTCGGGATAATAGATAGACGGGAGAGGCTTTCCAAGAAGAGCCATATGAGGCGCCACCTGACGCTGAAGATCCCAGTCCAGGACGCGCGCGCGCTCCATGGCCTTGTCCATTGGCAACCCGGAGATGTCCCATCCTCCGAGCACCAAGTCGTTGGATGAACCATGGGCAGGATGTCAGAGATAGGGACATGCACGTCCTTACCCGTACCAGCCTCAGTCCCGATGCGCACGGTCGAAGCGCGGAGGACCGAGCCGATGTAGTTGGGCTGTTGCATCCCAGACTTAGTGTGCCAGGTGATGTTGTGGCGATTGGCTAAAATGGTCGCGCACAAAGTGCTTCCATTATTCCCGCCAACGCCTATCATCATCAATCTGCGGGAGTATTTTAGCGCAGTGGCCTGTTAAAATCTGGATACCGCTCACCCAGTCTTGCCGACCGTCCGTTTTGTCTGGAATTCGTACGACTGGACGTGGGAGTGATAGTGAATTGGCCATTGGACACATCGACGGCAGAGCCCCGGTTATGGAACGTCGCTGTGATATGCTCGTCGCTGTAACGAGTGTTGTCGGACTAGATGAATGAACGACGGCAAATGAGAAATAGTCCGAGTATTGTAAAAGAGGCAGACCTGGACAAGGATCGGGTTGGGACGACGGGCCGATGTAGGATGACGGTCATCATGGACTCGAGCTCGGACTCGGGCGTGTTAAGACCAGAGGAAAGAGTAGGGCCATTGCGTCGTGTACGGGTTCAGAGAAGGATGAGGCTTGGTGCA